>FWCC01000122.1:0-219128 GCA_900169235.1 Zarea fungicola | reverse complement strand
GTGTCTTGCGTTTCTTCATTTGTAACACTAAGCGCCGCCCATAGTACTAATCACTACTATAATAGCTATAAATTCAGCTACTAATGCTACAGCTTTGGCTGCACAGCAGGCTATGTCGAGTTCAAAGGACTTCAATGGCTTTTTTAGTGGCTGGCTATTAATCTTATTATCGCTAGATAAGACTTCCTTTAATAAGGAACTCAAAGCCTTTAAGGTAGCATTTGGCCTAGATTACATTAAGGAAGTTATATATATAAAAAATACATGGTTAGGACCGCATAAAGAGAAGCTAGTAGCTGCCTAGGTCAACTAATATATACACTTTGGCAATACTACTACCTCTTGTATAGAGGGAATCCATGTATTGCTAAAATCCTATATTAAGAAGTCCACTAGTGACCTCTTTACTACTTATGAAGCTATTAAGCTTATATTAGAGAACTAGATTGCATGTCTTTAGGCAATTCAATCTAATTAGTAAGTCTAGACCCTAATTAAATTATCTGCTAAGCTATATTAGGTTGTGTAAAACTAGATATTATATAAGGCTTTGTGAAAGGTTAAGGAATAATAGTAGTTAATAAATAAAGAGCTAGCCCCCTCACCTATTTATATAGGTTCTTTTACTTGATCTTTTAGTCTTCCTTGCCACTACACCATTAAGGCTCTACAATAGCAAAACCAGCCTCTTTAACTCTCCCATTTTCACTTATAATGGCGGTTATAGCAGGCAGGCGAGGAACCACAGTAATTACTTGAACCTTTGCGAATTACTCCTATGACTTCATTGGTCTAGAAAGGCAGCGTCCCTGCCTTGAGCACCTAGAGAGAATTTTGTGCATTTAAGGCAGTTGAACGACCTGCAAGGAAGCCACCAACATACAGTCGCTGCCACATTGTTAGGCACACCATGAGCTCACGAGCCTGCCTTCTGCGATACTAGGCTATAACTCTAGAAGTATCACAGGCAACAGTTGGCCAGGAGGAAGCAGTCAGTTATGAGGAAGCAGTTAGTTACGAGGAAGCAGTCAGTCATGAGGAAGCAGTTAGTCACGAGGAAGCAGTCAGTCACGAGGAAGCAGTCAGTCACAAGGAAGCAGTTAGTCACGAGGAAGCAGTTAGTCACAAGGAAGCAGTCAGTCACAAGGAAGCAGTTAGTCACGAGGAAGCAGCTATCTAGGAAGATTCGGCTATTTAGGCAGACGTGTCATTCTAATTTGACTCTCTAGAAGCTATCCATAAGAGGTATATTAATAATAGAGATCATTGGTATAAATCACAGCCTCAAGGGAGCATTAAAACAAACTAGCTATATTACAGGGCAAAAGGCCTACCTCAATGCTATACAAAGAAAGATCTAGAATAGTGTTTAGATTATAAAGAGATAGGCAGACACTGTACATTAAGAAGGAAACTATGGGAATGGACAAAGGAGGAGATGTTCGCCTACCTTAATTGGTCGAAGGGTGAGGATGACCGCATTAAAGCTATGGTCTAGGCCCAGCTTCACGATTCTAGGTATAGAAATAATCATCGTGGAATTAACTACATTTAGGAGCAGGCGGCAGAGGATCATAGGGCCTAAGAAGCTATTTATTATTCCTAATAATTACTAATACACTTTAATTACAACTAAAGGGCTCTTAAATAGTTATCTAATTATAATATTAATATTAACTAATTTCCAGCTAGATGCCTAATAGCGCTCTGCCAAGAGTTTTAAAGCGCTAAAGTTTAATTTATAAGCAGGTGAAAGGTGCATTAGTGAGCTGGAAGTGCGCTATGGATGAAGACTCTAGGAGGCCGTTAGCGCTAGACAGCCTGCTAAGGCGCTGGAAGACCTGGTGAGAGTGGTGGAAGGCCAGGGCGGGTATTGATGCTTATGTCATTTTAGTGGGACTAGGGGGGCGCGAGAATACCGTAAATTCGCGCCGGGCGCGAACCGATGCTGACCCCTGGAACTTGGCCGAGTTATGATGTGAGACCTGTGGAGGGCCGGATGTGGACATGTCCTAGTCACCCGCCACACAATAAACGAATGTCTTGGTTGGTGAATACCAGTATTTCTGCAGCTACTCCTCGTCACCTGTTTAGAAAGCCGCTCGCACAACGGGAAGCCTCACTGGTCAGTTTCGGTCATACAGAAGTAGAGACGACTTTATTCGGGGGCTGGGTGGTACGGCGTGACGAACTCATAATACAAAGCGCCATCACATTCATTCAGCGGTTTACTGTAAAATCATTCTTAGTCGCAAACTCTTTCCCGGTGATTGATTTTGCCTACAGACTGTAATTGAATCTTCTAGAACCTTCACGATGAGCATGACGTGTTTTAAATACTCCGTTCAATAAAATGGCAGCAATGTTATAATTGGGACGCACGGAGTGGGCTAAAACGATTTTTGAAGGTTTGCAACATGGGCTGGGATTGATTATCTTACACGCACGGATAGTACTGTATAAGGATAGCGACAGACTGGTTTGCAGAGTCCGTTGTTGAGTGGCTCAAGAACCGAGCTGGACTCGTATCTGTTAATGATATCATTTCAAGGCCAATCTTCTGTTATGAATCAAGCGTGAATATTTCTCATCACATTGTTTCAAGATAATTAGCCCCTTCCAGGCAAGAACCACTAAATAATTATTTCAAAAGGTTGGTGCAAGGCTGTAATGAGGGTGCAGTTCCGCAGGAGCCGTCACTGACACACTAGGCTGCAGCCACCACCCAACCCAAACAGAGCACCACCACATCAGAAGAGGGTAATTGATCCGTTTAGTTATTAATATCATCAACCCTTTGCTAAAATTTCAGGATACTTGTTTGCATGCAGACCCCCGTCGCCGCTCCACCACTGCCGACGCCACCACCGCCACCGCCGCGCCAGCACCTTCCATCGCCAAGTCGGAAGCTTGCGAGGAACTGTCACCGAAACAGGCAAAATCCAGCACTAATTTCCTTGAGCTCCTTGTATCATGGCACGTCGTTCAATGTCCACTGTGCGTACGTCGTGTAGCAGTTGGTGGCACAAACCTCTGTTGGAAGGGAAATCCACGCCGGTGATGTTAGAAACAGGTAGACTTGAAAGACGGCTGAGAAACCCCACCATCCGAATACCGCCACAGTGGATTGAGGTAACTCATTTAGAAGAGGCAATGTGGAATGTGGCCCGTACAAGGAGGATCACAAGCCAGTTTTCGGCCTCGAGGCTGTTATGAAAAAGGTCACGCCTCCAGGCCATGTTAAACTCAGTTGAATATGCAAGTGTACTTAATCTCACTTGCCGTAGATACAGATGTCTTCGGAACAAGTGACGGATGAACCATGGAGCAAGCCTCGCTGCGATACGAACAATTGCCGGTCAGTACAGAACCAACGCGGAAAGAAAGTAATATGAAGGGCCTGCCAAACCTGGTAGTTGAAGCTGACAAGTTTCTTACAGAGATGGGCATATTGGAGCTTAACTATGTTAGGGAATACCTGCGCGCCATACAGCAGTAACTGTCACCACGAATCATACCCATCAATGATCGTGGCAGTGGCGACGGTTGACGGGAAACAAGAGAAACCCCTCCAAAAAGTAGGAAAATACCACTAAACAGCATTCTCTAGTTCCGGACAGCTGCTCATTGTGAGAGACTTGGGTGTACCGGCGCTCAGAAGCATCATGGACTGCACAGGTACTTTCAATCCATTCTTGATGAGAGCGAGGTAGTGGCCAAAGCTTACCGATATGCCTTACTGACATGTCAAATACCGTACAAATGAGATTGGGCCTCATTGATTAGAGGCTGCGTGCCAAGACAGAATGCAATATATCTCAAGTAGGCTCATAAACTAATATCTAGTTTTAAGGGCGTGATATCCAACGGACTGTTGTGTAAAAGTCGGAAACCAACCATTGACAAGAAGAAGAAGAAAAAAAAGCCGAAAAAGCCTTACAAGCCGCGAGAAATAGACAAATCAGAAACATATGGAAAACAATTGCCCCTCCAACTCCAAGCGCCACAGGAAATAGTCCTAAGCTCCAATGTGTCCCAATCTTTTCATATCCAGTATTGCATTGCGTACCCGGCGTTGCACTTTCGTGAGGGCTTATTGTATTCAGTAGTGTTGGCGCCAGGGTTTTCAGTGATGGAAGTTAGCTGCCGATATCCTAGACACAGCGCGGCTGCGTTTCAAATGATGAAGAAACATGTGGCTCGAATTGTGCGTGTTTAAAGGTGCCGCCCGGGTGCCAGTCACGGCGAGCACCAAGAAGAAAAGTCCAAAAAGGGAAGAAAGTATAGACATGATGCTGATTTCTTTCTTCGCGAACAGAACAGTCGGATACGATTGCAAGTTGAATAGTTGAGAGAAAGACAAAGATTCAGAGAATAGTCGTTGTAAATCCATGAAACCCAGAGATTCTTCTCTAGTTATTAGAGTTCGTTGCTGTTGTTGGCCATACTACTTTTTTGATGGAAGGGCCAGGCGGCTAGCTTTATGTATGTATATAGGGAACAATACATACTGTACACCCGAGCTGAGAAATAATTATCTATTAAGAATCCCAGCCTCCTCTTCATACAATACTGTAATTATTTCCAAGGCTGGGCTACTGCGTGTCTGGTGAATGTGACTATGCGCCAGCTGGAATGCAGGTCGGAAAGTGGCAATTGTTGGCTGCACCAGCCCCAGCGGGCAATGGCGGCCAGGAATTATAGTAAATCAAGCATCCCCACACATTATATTGCCGAGAAAGAGGCTCTAATTAGCATGACGCGAGTAATCGCCAACTGTGTTATGAATCAGTTGAAGACGCCTACATCACTAAAAAGAAATATGTTGAATGTTGCCCAGGGTCTTGACTGTGCGGTATCAGCTGAATGTGTGTCATTGCAGGTATGCTGTGGCTCTAGATTCTACTAAAACTATAATTTAAACTATGTAATGTTGCTAGAATTTATACAAGATGATTTAAAGGAATCAGATGTACACCAGCTTGTTTTATTTTGGCAGCTGGAAGGTCAACCTAAAGTATTCTACGGAGTACATGCAGAGAATTCACCGTGTTGAACGGAGTATAAATGTACTAATATGGGTACTTTGTGCTGAGAAGCAGTGGAATTTCTCCAGCGGGTGGGCCGTCTTCGGCCCAGCTGTATGTATGTACCTTCCACGCAACCCAACTGGCGCCACAAGCCAATAGTAGCTAGCGACTTCACCTGCTTCTAGGGTGAAAGAGACAGCCAATCAGGAAATGCCAGGCAACAGTACATTCTGCACAGTTGCAGATTAGCCACCTGTTCTTACAAATTCTTCCAGTTAAAGCCACAACACCAAACGTACAGCCTGTCCTTTTCCATGGAAAGAGTCATAGCTGTTTCACGAGCAAATCTTCAAAACTATAACATCATCGAGTTGTCCGGCTGGACCGGTATCTTGAATATAGAATTTCATCAATATAGCTCTTTTTCGCGTTTACCAGGCTCAGCTGGACCAGTACAGCGACTTAACTGATACCCGCCCTCCCCAGCAATGCCTTCAAAACCATCACTGCTGGGGCTGCCCACCTTATTTGGCATTCTCTTCAGTATAGTATTCTTCGTCTTGTCTACTCCGGCTTCCGCAACCGCTCCTGAAACGCGTGGAAACCCAAACTCGGATTTAATTTGCCACACCAGCGACCCTAAAGACTGCTATCCGCCTGTCTTTGAGCCAACGGATGAGTTTCAGAAAGTCCACGATGACCAGGAGATTCCACACGGCCTCCATGTCCGCCTTAATGTTTACACTGGCTACAAAGAAGCAAAGATAAACGTGCCTGGGGAAGGTGATAGTTCGCTAGACGGACTACCGGTGGAGCAGGACATTGTCGTCGTTGAGCAGGAAGCCCGCGATGAGCCCATCATTCCCAAAGGAGCCCCCGTTTATGAGACAGCGGGCAAAATAAAAGGCCCACAGCAAGATGCAAAGGCATTTATCGACGCAATGAAGCTTCTTAGAAGCGGCAAGGGCGAGAAGGATCTTGCCTTTGACACTTTGCTTGAAGGACTCGAAGACTTGGCTCATGACATGTACTATGGCCTCCAGGTTGCAGAAGACCCTGATGTTATCAAAGCTCTCCTCTGCCGCATGTCTCACTCGACTAACTCACCAGATGAAGGCTTCCCGCCACGAGACCAACAAGCGGCTGCCATCCTCGCTGGCAGCTTGCAGAACAACCCAACGGCGCTGGCTGCAGTCGCCAAACAGTGGACAAGCATCATGAATCACCGCTGTCCGAGCGATGGCAAACCATTGCGCGGCACTTTCTTCCAAAGCATCACATCTCCCCACGTAAGAGGTGACGCCAACGAAAATCTCGCTGCCGCCGGCAGGGTCAAGGCCAAAGTCGCCGCTCTTAACGGCCTCATCAAGGATCCGGCCATACGTGCTGACTTTTTGCAAAACGATGGCATGCGTGAGCTTCTCCGTGTTTTAATGCCGGAAGAGAAGGAGTGGTCAACTGCACAACGCAAAGTTGGCCTGTTTGTCATGGACAACTTTCTGGACGAAGAGATGGGCGCAGTCATTGGCCAATGGCCAACGGGTCCAAAGCTGTCCGACGATCAGTGCAAAACGGATGAATGGCGCACCGCAGAAGGCTGCTGGGACTACAATGTCGCTCGCATTGCCAGAGCCAAAAAGGGCGACAAGGGCCATTGGAGTAAGGAGCTTCAGACGCGGTTGGCCGCAGTTCGAAAGAGTGGCGTGGTGCCATCCCAGCATGTGGAGCTGTAGTGTACAATCAAATAACCATAGAATAATAAATGCGCTTTTTTTGGTCATAATTAGTTTGACTTGGTGGCATCTTGACCGTGACGGTGAAGGCACAAGAACTTGTTGGCTTATTCCGCATTGCTTGGCACTAGGTGGAGCGCCAGCACTAGCACCAGAGATTTCAGACATGACATCAAGTCTCATCAGAGCACAGGACCACTTTGAATTGTGCATCTTCTACGGAGTACAAACCTTTATAAATGGCGACTGTTCTCCCAGCTGCCGTGGCCGTGCGGCCTCATAAGGCCAGGGGCCGCGCCCTGCATATTACCAGGACAGTCGCCGCTGGTGAAGTCATTGCGGTCTTTACACCTCTCCTCCTCCTCCCCTCCATATCACACCTCACCACTGTTTGCTCCTTTTGCATGCGCGCTGGTAAGCCGCGGCCATGTTCACGTTGTCGTTCTGCGTACTACTGCAATGCACAGTGCCAAGCGGCAGCGTGGTTGGCACCAGGCGGGCACAGCCTGGAATGCGCCGCGCTGGTCCATGCCCTCAAGTCGTCGAAGAGACGGCGTGAGATTCCCACACCAGTTCGGGCGCTGGTAAAAGTTTTGCTCAGCTATGGGCAGGAGGAAGACCTGGGAAAGAAGTTGGACGGCCTAGAGGGGCATACAGCGCAAAGGAGGAAGGAGCGTGGGTGGGCAGACATGGAGTTGATGGCGATGGGCGGTTGCGCGTTTGCGGGGCGAGAAACCCGTGAAGAATCCGTTTATCAGGCTGTTGAAATTCTATGCAAAGTAAGTTGCCACAAAACCAAGTCCTCAAATAGTCTCCATTCTGACTGCATAGCTTCAAACAAATGCTTTTCACAGATTCGACGTGGATCTGGGCCATGTCGGCATTTTTCTTGAACCTACACTTGCCATGGCTAACCACTCATGTATTCCCAATGCCTTTGTCCAATTTGTCGGTCGTACTGCCATTCTTCGAGCTGGATGTCGCATACAGAAAGATGACGAGATTGAAATCTCATACACAGGTTTGTTTTCCAGTGCCTATGCGACGTGACTATAGCTAAATTACTGCAGACTGCACAAGCTCCCTCCCCAGGCGAAGAGCAGCACTGGCGCCTTATAAATTTGAATGCCGCTGCCGACGTTGTACTCAAGATCTCTGCGTCTATCAAGCTAGTGCTAACTACTGTGACTTGACGCTCAACGAAGACAGTATACTCGGTGACGGCACCAAACTTCAGACGCATCCGGCAGTTAGCACTCCTTCAAAGCAGGCCACAGCCCGCGCTGCTGCGCAGATGCACTTTCAGCCAATGCCCTCTGAGCTGGCCGAGCGCCGGCTGGTTCTACACAAGCAATTATCCCACTGCAAGAGTCTTATTGCTACAGAACTCTGGGCTGTGAACCCGCTGCCACAAACACTCACCGAGCTTGCCATTTACTACGCTGAGACGCAAGAGTACACTCTGGCGCTTGCTATTGTGGCACTCATCACGCGCGATTGTGATCCGTACCGTTTTCCGGCACCGTTTCATCCGGTCCGCGCTAAAAATATCTTCATGATGGCTAAGCTGCTCTCCAACACGGCGGCGGACACTGCCTTGGCGGAGCAAAAAGGTGGCAAGACAGTTCACATCACTGCAAAATCTATGGAATCAGCAGATGTGAAAACGAGATTGCAAGATGCACTGCGGGACATTGACCAGGTGTCCCTTGCGCAGATGCTTCTGTTCATGGTGCTGGATACAGCACCGGCTCCCCACCTAGTTGAGTGGGAGCTGGCGCAGCAGGCGAGAGAGGTCATGGCCGGCATTTTAGACCTTAAAGGGCGAGACCAGGAGCTGAGTTTAATAAGTCTGTGGCGGAAAGATCCAAAGAGTGATAGAGCACAAGCCTTTTTCGAGTATGGCGTTGGACAACAGGTTGATATTCTTGCAGATTTGGCACTGGAAGTGCTCAAGAATGAATTTGGAGTGTAGATGATATTACGAACCAGAAACATCCAGAGTATAAATGAATACTAGGGAGAGTTTTGCCATTGTCACATATTTAATTTATATGTCGACGCCAAGCACGCCTGGCTTTAAGGACGGCCTGATCCCGTCTTGAAGTGGGGCCAGTAGAAGTTCATCTACCAGTAAAGCTTCACACTTTTCTGGCTTTGCGATTAAGCTTCGCCTACCATCGCCCACCGAGAAAATTTCCACCACATCTGCCGACGTATGCGTGCTCTATGATATATAACTAATTTTTTTTAATCTATACTGTCGATGGTTACATTCTTGCGAAATAAAATTCAACGGGCCAAGACCATTGCTCGCAACCTTTTGGGCTTGTCCCCCGACTTGGAGCCAGCCTCTGGCCCTTTGCAAGCCGGCGCCATGGCCGATGACGACAATCTCTCTACGGCCGCAGGCGGCAATACTTTTGCCACTACTCCAGCCGATGACGCGACGCAAATACAGAGTGAGCGCAGCAGCCTGAAGCGCGGAAACCCCCACGATGGACACGACGATGCTGCCAAAGAGAAGAAGCCAAAGGTGGTTGGCAAGAAGAGCGCAGACAGCAACGACGACGACTGTGGCAGCGGCGGTGGCGAGTGGCAGACTGTTAGTCGTAGTTCAAAGAAGCAGAAGAAAATCCCGCGGCCAGGCAAAAACTACCCGTCCATCACCTTCTCACCCAACGCGAGGCTGCAGTCTAAGATCGGCGTCAGCCACCTGCGCGACCTGGTCACGTATATCTTCGCTGATGGCACAGGACCTCAGTGGTGCGCTGTAACTCATCGCCCCGCCTTTCGAAAGATTGTCACCCTGATGGTGCCGGGACTAGAGGAGGCCATGTTCCAGGCAAATGTCGACCTGTCCACGTTCAATGAGACAAGAGACGATGATCTCACCGCGCCGGGAAAAGAACAACAGCAGCAGCGGAAGAGCGGCTCTGGATCGTCGCCGGATGACTTCTACCCTCGACCGCTGAAGCAGGAAAACCTTCCCGAAGCGCTGCAGCCGTTTGCTGACATGTTCCCACACCTGTGGCCGGTCAAAACACCCGGTGACGACAGGCACGGCAAGATGCACTCCCCAATGGCGGCTTTTCTGACTGCACCGGCGCCCAAAGACAAATCTAAGCAGCAAATTGGTGGCGGCGGCGGCGTGAAGCCCGCTCGTGAACCGTCTGGATGGAAGAACGAGCGCACCCGCATCACAGAGTACCTCGCCACTGCCACAGAACTTGCTGAGAATAGTTACCTCGTGCACCCGGCCATGCTTCCTGCGGGGGCTGCCGCGCGCGAGAGCTTCCTTCTTCCTGACGGCTGGGTACGCACCAGGGTCGACGATTGGGAAGACGGCGAGGTGGCCGAGGCTGACGTGGAAAAGGGTAGCCTGACGGCGGGTCGCAGTGTTCTCGCGCTTGACTGTGAAATGTGCCTGACGGGCGAAAATGAATTTGCCCTCACGCGCATCAGCATCGTTGACTGGTCCGGCGACGTGATACTCGACGAACTGGTCAAGCCAGACAAGCCAATAACCGACTACCTCACCCGCTTTTCGGGCATCACCGAAGAGATGCTCACCCCGGTAACCACATCCCTCGCTGACATCCAAGCGCGCCTCCTTGAGCTCCTCACGCCACGTACCATTCTCGTTGGCCACTCTCTCGAGTCCGACACAAAGGCCATGCAAATCACACACCCCTACATCGTCGATACAAGCCTCCTCTTTCCGCATCCGCGCGGCCCACCCCTCAAATCCTCCCTCAAATGGCTCGCAGAGAAATACCTCTCACGGAGCATCCAAAAAGGTGGTCAATCGGGCCACAACTCCATCGAGGACGCGCGGACGTGCCTCGATCTCGTCAAGCAAAAGTGCGAAAAGGGCCGCCTGTGGGGCACTTCCGACGCGCAGGGCGAGAACCTCTTTCGACGCCTTGCCCGCGCTGGCACTGCCTACAAGGCTCAGGGAGGAGAGACCGCCCTTGGCGGCGTCGAGGTCGGCAAGACGAGCGGTGCCGTAGACTGGGGCGACCCAAGTAAAGGTTACGGCGCTGGCGCAACGGTGCGGTTCGGGTGCCGGTCAGACGATGAGGTGGTCGACGCTGTACTGCGATGCATCAAGGGTGACGACGACGGCATTGAGGTTCGCGGTGGTGGCGTCGACTTCACCTGGGCGCGCTTCCGAGAGCTCGAGGCCCGACAAGGGTGGTGGAACCGGAACCGTACGGAAAAGCAAAGCAACAGCAACGGTGGGCCGCCGGCCTTCCCAGAGCAGAATGTTCCGAATGGTGAGGAGGCAGAGGACCTGGAAGAGTGCGTGAGACGCTTGACGGAGCGCATCTCCCGTATATATGACGGGCTGCCGCCTTGCACCGCATTCATCCTTTACAGCGGCTCAGGGGATCCGCGACGGATGGCCGCCTTGCAGGCCATGCAGTTGCAGTGGCGCAAGGAATACAACACGCCTGGCAGGAAATGGGATCAATTGAGTGTCCAGTGGACAGATGTTGAAGAGCAGGCGCTGAAGCGGGCGGCGCAAAAAGCGCGGTCAGGTCTTGGCTTCATTACAGTTAAATAAAACAGCGCAGGGTGCAGGGGGCAGGGACAAATTGGACAATATGCATGAGATACCATGACAGTTTCAGTGAATGTACTAATAACTTTTCTTTACGCCCCGACTATGTATGGGTGGAAGAAGAGAGAGACAGAGAGGCAGTATTGTCATATTCATGTCATGGTCAATCCCGACCCATGGCCTGTCAAAATTATAATCCAATAAAAAAAGTCTGTAAACCAATTTAACCCCCCTGCGAAAATATCCAAGGAACGATGAACAGTTTTTTGTAAACATGCCGCTAAATTCAAAACAAAGAGGTCTGCATATTAACCTTCAATCTAAACGGTTATGCATATAATGCTTTTTTCATGTGCGTGGTTGCGTGCGCGCGAGCGGAGGTCGCATGATGCGGGGGTAAGGGAATGAAAGTTTTCAAGTCAATGTGGCTTGGTGGTGCGCCTTTAGCACACCGTTTTCGTCAACCAGCTCCGCAGAGCTGCTGTGAAGGGCACTCCGAGGATGATTCGGATCAATTCTGCTGATGGAGTGCTGTGATACCATGCCATAACTAATAGGCCGCTCGTTGTTCAAGTCACTGAGGTCCACCGTGGTAAACTCGGGAGGCAAGTCAGCCGACGACATTGATGAAAGACGCTTCTGTGATTTTGTACGCTCAAAAGGTAGGCTAGGCAGCTTTGGTGGTTCGATGGGTAGCGAGCTGGTATGCCTATGACCTTGCTCAGATCTGCCCTCGCTAACACGCGAGGGACCAGGATCTACAGAGCCCTGGTGTGATGGCACGACACTGAGAGATGGCATATGGTGGTGCGGCAAGTTGGCAGAGTCACGCTTTGAGCTCTTGCGCGGAATGTCTGGAGCGTCGTAAAACTTGGTACTGTGACCATCCTCGTCGTCCTCATCATCGCTAGTCATGGGGCTGATAGGCTCTGGCCCATTAGGCTGACGTTGGGCTGCCGGCTCTTCATTGTCAGAGTCATGCGGATCTCCGTCCAAATTGAGCAAAGAATCTGTCGGCTTTGCAGTGCGCACTGGCTGCAGCGTATCGTCTTCACCATCGTCATCAATAGGCCCATTCCTCATGACGCCGAGGGCGACTGGAATGCCCTCTGGGGGTGTCTCGTCGCCAAATCCTGCATTGCGAGCCATGGATGGTGGCATCCTGGAACTACGGACAACTTCAAATCCCTTGCTTTTATCCTTGCCCTTGCCCCCAAGGATATTGCGGAACCAACCGGTAGCTGTTGCAATTGGCCCGGTAGGGTCGGCGGGGCCGGTGCCGAGTTTTCGGCCTAGGCCGTCCGAGTTGAGTGCCGGGCCACGGACGCCGTAGTAGAAGTCGACTTCACGCGTGGAGTAGTCTGGTCTATTCGGGATAGCATTGAGAGCAGTATTGCTGGTGCCAGGCAACCCAAGTCCCGTCGCCGGCGCTACAGGCGTGGCGCCACGCGAGATGTCGGCCGCTATGTCACCAGGTTCCCCGATTAATCCCGGGGCTTGCAAAAGGCCGGGCTGGTCCGCACCAAAGTGCTGCCCCCCCGTGGATTCTTGCGGTGAGTTTTCGTTTGTTCCCCTGCGTCTACGCGGGGGTCGGTAGTAGGGATCTGCGGCCTCCAAGGCTGCCAGTGTTGGGGCTTGTCCAAAGGTAGCATGGCTAGGCCGGGCAGAATTGGGACTCGCGAGGAACGAAAATGTGCTTGCCTCACCGGGTGTTCCGGGCAGGTACGATGCTGGACTATCACCGGATCGGTGCGCATTGGAATAAACGTCAAAACTATCCAAAACGGAGCTGCTACGCTGCCGATTGGCCGCCATGATGGTTCCGAGACTAGCTCCAGAGCTGCTTCGAACTCGCCCGTTGGCCAGCACGTACCCAGCTCGGTTTGCCTTTTCAGTGTCAAGCATGGCGACAGTCGAAAGCTGACTTATTCGTGATGGAATCGGGCGATGCGACTCACGCTTGTTGAGCTGTCTCATGCCAAAAATCTTTGACAATCCTCCTCTAGTGGAGTCGCTGCTATGGTTTCTGCCGGCACCCATCATACGGGCGATGACTTCAATAATCGTCTGCAAAGAACTCAAAAGAAACCCAAAAATGAGAACGCAGGCGTGGACAACGAGAATAGCATATCCAATCCAACCCTTGGGCCCTTCCGTGACTCCAAGACCTGGAACAAAGGCAACCATGAGGAGAATGGTGACCAAGCGCAGGCAGGAGAAGACGGTGTGGTAGGCATTCATGGAAGTAGGCGACTGGAATGGCTTCACGGCGTTGAGAGTAAAGATATGAATGACCTCGCAAATGGCTAGGATCACAATCTGAGCCAGACCGCTTGGCTGAATAGCCCCAATAGCCAAGCCACGGGAGAACTGAAGCACGACCGGAATGAAAGCAAACGTCGCGGCCTCGTCCGAGTAGGTATTGTAAAGGGGACCAAACCGCAGAACAATAGGTAGGTCGTCAAAAAGAACAGATTTGGGTCTCGTAGTGATGATCAAATATAGCAGGTAAGCGGCAACGGCAATCAGAACAGCGAGCGTAACACAAGCAAGCGCGACAGAGTAAGCTGGAGCTGAGGAAGCAATGACAAGCTGGTAAGCAGAGAACGAGACGATCGGCATCAGCATGTAGTTGTAAAGAATGCGGACAATGTTGCCAATAGAGAAGGGAATATTTTTGGCACGCAGGTCCTCTTCAGTCGTCTTGGTAGACCTGCGGTAGATCCATTGGGCGAGAAAGCCAGCCTGGACAACAAGAAAAGTGGCAGCAATTATGACGCAGAGCCAAACCATCATACCGGCCCAAATGTCCTGGTCATCGGCCATCCCGATCAGCTGGCCCAATCGCTCCAGACCATATTTTGCATTGATATCGGTGACATAAATACCATCGACAACGTTCTGCCAGCCGGGTTTGTGGGTGACAAAGCTTTCATTGAACATGACGGTTGACCAGCCTACCTGACTGACAATGGGCTGATAAAACCCTGGATAGCTGATGGTCAGAGAGCCAGTCAGGACAATAAACTGGATGTACTGCAGGCAGTCTCCAAATCCAGGCGTCACCAGCCTCAGCTGATCAGCGTCACGGCCATAGTTGGATGACCACTGAAAGATGTCTGTCGAGCCCCAAGGGCTGAAGTTTCCAGCAAAAATGACGGCAATTCCAGAGATGACGAGAATGGCAAGCGGAAGGAACTTGACGACGTTGCGGTTGGAGCCAAGATCTGGCGTAATGATGGAGGAAACGCAACCAATGTTGGTCACTGCCTCGTCACCATAGAGAAGGAGCAAAGTGGATGAAAAGGATGCAAACGAGTATAAAGAACCAAATTCGTGAGTCAGATTCATGGAAGGAAAGTCAGCAAGACTGCTAGGTGGGAGCCGAGTGATCTCGTTCGGAAGGACGCTAAGGAATTCAAGTAAGCAAGCTATCTTGGGTTGCAAGTAGGCGTTACTCACAAGTTGGAAGTGTTAAAAGTTGGCCCGAGAGGGCACGCGCCATTGAATAGGCCCTGTTTGCAAAAGTCGACGCGATTGTTCACTGGCTGGTACGTTAGGACGTTAATTCTACGATAAAGAGTGGTGGCGACCGGGTTTGCAGCATCCGGATTGGCGCTCTGGATAATCTTGCCGTTCGTCTTGCCAGAGTCGGACCAGTACAGAGGATCCGAGACGAAGGAGGGAACCTGGACTGTGGTATCCTGCCTGCCGGTAACATTACCCCAGACCACAACCTCCAGTGAATATTTAGGCGTGCTTGTGTCGAATCTGGCGTTGGCGTAAAGCGGTGCCCATTGCAACTTCTGGGGGTTGCTGGCGACATACTTTTCGTCGAGGCAATTGGTGAATGGGATGCGAACTGCCGAGACGGGCACGACGACCACCAAAAGCACCAAATAACAGTAGATCATGAGTAATGAAGTAGAAAATAAGTTGGCAGGCCGCCGCCGCCCTCTCGAACGACCTGGCCAGGCTGTGTGTGTGAATGTCGGCGGCTGGAAGCCGGGTAGACTCCGTATCAGCTTGCGCAGCCTACTTTCGAGTTGGACCGCGCTGCCCTCGGTGACAGGCGTGGCGGGCATTTTACTTCTGTCGGCGTCACACTCTTGAGCCTCTATATGCGACTTTTGGCGACGTAGGGCATGTCGGTAGATCGTGCGAAGCTGCTGTGGAGGTTGGCGTGCGGTAGGATCAACGGCTCCGGCAGGAGGTTTTCGCATTCTTGTCCGGTTTGTGACTGAATTGTAAACGGTTGTAGACGAGAGTCAATAAGCGCACGAGTTGAACAGTGCCGAAGTGAGAATAAGAGAAGTATTGGCGACTGGCTCAAAGGAGGTGCATGGTGACTGCGTCTCAGGCTGGGGGCTGTTCCCGTTCTTGCCAGCTAGGCGGCACGGGTTTGCGGTTTCAAGGACGGGGGAAAACGTGTGGATGATGTCGTAATCAAGAAGACACAAAAAAAAACCGAAAACGCAAGGAATAAAGAAAGAATATATCAGCAAGCGAGGGTGTCGAATAGAAAGGCGCTGTGTAAAAGGATGCGCTTAAATGATGGCTGAGAAGAATGGAAGACGCAGCCTCACGGAAGGTGGAAGTGGCAGGGTGCTGGTGCTGGAGGTACCGTTGTGGTGGTAACTATTGTTGAGGTGAACCCGGCTGGATGTACCTACTGTAAGTGAGTGCTCTTGTTGCTTCAGTGGTGGGAGGAATCACGGCCAATGGAAGTGAAAAAGTTGGAAGTTGGTGGGGCGTCACCCTTCTTTTGCTGCGCCAATCCGTACCGGTAAGTCACTCCGTGGTTCATCTTCTGGGGCACCGCCGACAGGGGACATTGTGCCAGTTTCGGGCGGCAATGCACCGCTAACGAGCCCCAAGCTAAAGACTCAAGACAACTGGCCCAAGAGGACTGGGTTTAGATTGAGATTATTCATGTTCGATGTGGAAAGAAGCCACCCCACATTTTCAATTACATGTTGGACCCTTTCTGATTGTTTCCGTTGTCTATGATAGGTACACAGGACTGGCTGGCGTTGGTAGGTCCTCTGCCGAGCCACACGTAATCAGTACAACACGGGACATTACAACTGGCGAGTGTAGTACGCGGCCAAGTCGGACAGCAAATATATCGCTGGTTATGGGGATAGGCCGACAGACAGCCTCCCAAAAATTGACCCAGCCGCGCGTGGGACTATGCCTATCGCAGCAAAAAAACCAACCAGGTTTTTCTCTACCTTCGCCTCCAGTTTTATCCCATGTCATTTTCTCGTTGTGTGACGCAAAAATGCTGCGCTTCCACAAGCTGCGTCTTTTTGTAACAGTCACGAATAACAAGGACGTATCCCTCCAAGGACGTCTTATTAATGCCATCTTTCAGCACCACCAGGGCATCGACTCATGGCGAGATTTCAACGTGACGTAATTAAGAAACTACGAAGTGCTGACCTCTTTTAATACCTTGCAGGCGTATTACCCAGTACTTGCCAGAAGGAGTATGCCTGCGATAAGTCCAGATGCTGCGTGCTCTTCTACTTCACTCGCGGCCTGCGCCACACTGCCGAAAACTGATGAGGCAGTGCAACTGGCAGGGGGGAAGGCACGTCCACTATACACAAAATTAAGCCGAATCAGAAGTTACCACACCCTCAATTCCTGCAATCCTTTCAACCCTGTGACGTCTAGTCTCTTCTCGCCTAATAATGTGAGTCCTCTTGGCCTTTGGGTATGTACCGCCGCGCAACACACCAACACTGTTCCGTCGTTATAATAAACATCACCCACCATGTCGCCCAATGATGCTTTGTTTTACCTTGGCCCTGCGGTTCTTTTACTAGGCTTGCCTTTGTCGGGACGGCCCTAGGCTCGCGGGATCCCGACACTTTACACTCTTGCCAACAACCATGGCCTCAGCTAGCCCTATATGTAACAACGCCTTCAACCCCCCCTATATCTGCACATCTACCCGTATTCACTAACTCCTTCTTAGTATTATTCTACATACGCAGTACAGTCGTACCTTTGATAAAAGCGTTTCTGCCGCACCATGCCCTGCCAGGTGTCAATAATAGTGGAATCTTTCTGATCGCGACTATTACCTACAATGTCATTCTCACACAGGCGACTTCAATTCCACCTCACAACGGGCATTTACTGGGGCTGGGATCTTGCATATATAGACTCCTGTAATCGACAGGGCACGAGTTATTAACCATAGCCTATTTACAAACTCAGTAGATTAGGGCATGGGATTTTGTTGCCGTCTACTGGTCAAGAGTCTCGGATCTCAACCGCGCAAGGCTGAAATCTTACTATGTGACTTAATTCTACTAATGTACGGAGTACTGTTACTGAGTACCTTCAGCTCCAACAAAACTACCACTACGCTACGGTATCATAACTATAAATATCACCGCACGCGCTAACAAGCAATCCACGTCGCCACCAAAAGCCACGGTCCCCACTTGAAGCTCTGGTGGCACTAGTTCAAATAGGCCAGCCCACACCTGGATACGAGACTCCGGCACAGCTAATAATAATAGTGCACAGCCATCACATCCTGCTAGCAGTACGCAGTACATGGTTAGCAACGCACATACGCTTCTTACCGGGCAAAATTTCTTTCAATTTGTCCAGCAAAACACTGCATACTGTATTGTCTCGTAATAATAGTACGGATGTAGCCCGATTTATGTTACATGAATATTCAAGAATTCGAACTCTTTCCACCTTGCCATAACACCGTTGTGTATGTTCGTAATCACATTTCCCAGAATTACCATGACAAGCAAGCCGCCTCCCACTTGATATAAATAACCAGAGGATAAATAGGCGACAAACAGTTCACCCCCAAAACAAGCCCCAATCATGTCAGTATGCATCTTCTCCGCACATCCTCTGCAAATTCTTTCGTAAAGCCGGGATGTTCGGTGATGGTGTCTCGGCAATTCGTAGATAGGCAAGGTAGCAATTACGGCGTAGTCCTTATAATGGATTAATCATATTCATATGTTGGCAGTTAAATTCTCCACTTGAGCAGGTCATACTTCAACTTTGCCTCATCTCCGTCGGCTACGCCCTTTGCCGAATCTGTTCGATCCGAGCTTCAAGCTCAGCAACCTCCCGACAGCTAAGATTCGACAGGGCAGATTCAAGCTCTCCGGTTTGTAGATAAGTATCCAGACTCTGAAGTAGACGGGCTGATATTCTCACGTCACAAAATCCTACATCGGGGGAAAGAATGCTGCTCCATGTAGCAATAGCTTCCGGGATGTACTCTAATGGTAAAGACTCTCCATCTTCCACATCCGCCGACATGCTAAAATCAAATTCGGGCATCCTCACATGCTGAGTTCCGAGTTGATCGACGCAATGCCTTTTTGAAGGTGGCTGAGTGCATGTTGGTTTTTCAACCAAACTGGCCCCGCTGACGGTAGACTTCGTCTGTCCGGTTGGATCCCTAGGCGGGTCCCAAGAGCCATTAAATTGCTGCAGCTTTAGAATATACTCTATATTATTAACATACTCATGCTCGTCCCGGTGCTTGAATAGGTACAGCTCCAGTACTCTCGCCGAGCCTGAATGTGTAACCGGCCGTCTATTCAGTCGCAATATCGTTGATGGGACGGCTTCAGACTTATCTTCCCTGGTTTTATTTCTATCCAATAATATTTGCGCATTGCGTAGTTCTTGAGCCGTGTGACGCTCCACGGTGACTAACATATCATCACTGGAACCACTGGAGTCGGACGACAACGGCTGTGACCCGACACTTGACCTCAGAACGTGAAAGGCTGGCAGAAACCCTTGCTCTTCTCGCGTTAGATCAGAAAGGGGCGGCGTGCTGACTACTGGTCGCTGGGGAGCATCCATGAGTTGGTGTCCTTCTGGTCGTTGACCTCGTATTAGTGGACTCGAGGGCAGCGACGGGCTGGACGGTGTGATAGCTACACCCCAGTTCGGAACTCGAATGGCATTCTGATTTATCAAGCTCTGTTGGCGCCAACTTGTGCTATTCAGGTCGCTTAGGCGTGGTGCATCGCCTTGGACAGAGACATCAGAAGAAGCCACATTTGTAGAGGCAAGAATATTGAGCATTGAGTCGGACGCCGTACTAAGGGGCATTCTGGGTAGAAATTCCCCGGAGTCAGCAAAGCGGATGCAAGCTTCCTGGTTTGTCATCAAAGTCTCTGGCGTTGCTGTGTCGTCAGTGGCAATGTCAAATTCGGATTCAGTGGCTTGGAAGTATCGCTCGATTCCGCAAAGCCGTTTCTGTATGGGTGTTTCAGTAGACCTAAGCTCATCAGCCCGGTAGTTTTCTTTGCACATCAAGGCCTTCTCCGGTAGCATCAATTCCACAATGTGAGTGTCATCCCCTTCGTCGGTAGCATTACTATTCGTTCGTAGCATGTTGACTTTCGACGCCGTTCGCAGGTGTGCCGAAACTACCTTCTGCCTGTGTATACCGTTGTCGCTGTGATGAAGCTCACTGTTTCGACAGTGACTCAACTCATTGACCCTCACACTATCGGAGCCTTTCGGCATCGTACACTCGCCGTAGACCGCACAGCACAATTCTTCAAATCCTTGTAGCAGCACGTCTGGATCCGCAAACAACAAGTCATCTTTCATGGTAGCCACATTTGCATCATACATTGTAGAGGGGCACGTAATTTCAAGCACCAGCAGTGGCTGTGGGACGGAAGCAAGCCCCTGACGTTGCCAGTTCTGCTGAATCTTTGCTTTGAACACGGCCATGAGTGCCTGTCCGATCCCAACTGTAGCACACAACGGCCTACCATTGACCGAGATAAACGCACCCTTTCCTCGCATTGCCTTGGGATCAATACTCGCGATTGGCAAAAAAGCAATGAGAGTGAATGACATGGTTGGCGATCTTATCTCTGCAAAGCGATGCGTCTCGCCACCAGCGACCACCGTCGATCCAAATAATTCAAGAACAGCTTGTTTCATGGTCCTGTTCTTCGTCTGTCCAAGCTTGCAGCCTAGCTTCTCATCCCCAGGCACCTTGAAAATGATGCGCAGATCCGCATATGCGAATACATATGCCATCAATAACTCTTTGATCTTGCCCATATTCTTTCGGCTTGCCTGGAGTAAAAACTTCTTCCGAGGGGGCATATTGTGGAAAAGATCCGTGGCTTGCACTGTTGTTCCTGTAGGCGCAGAAACCGGCGGGAATGTCTTGCTAACGCCGCCGATACTGTCTTGCAATTGAACTTTGGACGCCACGGGCTCATCTGCAGTTTTTGTAATAATTTGAACGATGCCGATGCTGTTTATATTTGATAGTGCTTGTCCTCGGAACCCTAGAGTTTGTAGCTGTCCTGTGCTGAGCTCGTCAATCGCAGATAATTTGCTCGTGTGCTCGGCACAACCGATCTTGTCTAGATCGTTCAGGTTAATGCCGTGGCCATTATCACGTACGCGGATCGAATCAAGAGTATTTTGAGAGATTTTAATCTCTACCGAGTCAGCACCTGCGTCAATTGCATTGTCTAAAAGCTCCTTGACAACCGCGTAGGGCGATGTGAGTCCAAGTGACGAACCGAGGAGCCGAGCGGTCAAGATATCAAGCTTTTCAATAGTCATGTTCCACACTGTCCGTAAATATGCGACTAAAGTTCATAAAATTGTTGCTAATAGTGAGTTTCAGTCTTGTGTTTTTTTAACAGCTGCAGTGAAAACCGATTGCCCCTTATGAAACGCTTCCTTCCTTATTTGTTCTGTTCAGCTCGCCAGCTGGCATCACCTGGGTGAATCCTCGGCACCAGGAAGCAAATGGCTATCGTTGAGACATCGAACCGAGCAGTTTAGTAACTGCTTTTAATCTCTGAACGCTGCTCTGCCTGTTTTTTTAGGGGGGGGGGGGGGGGGGATAATAAGAAGAAAACCAACAAACCAAAAACCACAGCTTACAAATATTGACAATGAGCTTACAGAGACTCGATGTGGTGTGCCTCCAAAGATGCCAGCCCCGCCAATAGCCAAGCTGCCCTGCGACCCCTCCATGCCGAGCCACATGCCTTGTTCCGCAACCAGAACTCAATGAAGAAGAACCGACTCAACATAGTTCTTCACCTGCTTCGTTTTCAACATCAATTCTCTATATTTCTACAGAGTTTCTATAGCATACTCCCCCCGCAAAGTTTACCATGTCTCTCAAAGGCCCTACACCCCAGCAACACGAAGGCTCCAGCATGCGCATCGGCATTGTCCACGCTCGTTGGAACTCTACCGTCATTGAGCCCCTCGTCGCAGGTGCCAAGGCCAAGCTCCTCGAATGCGGCGTCAAGGAGTCCAATATTGTCGTGCAGTCTTGTCCTGGCGCCTGGGAGCTTCCAATCTCCGTGCAGCGGTTCGTTTCCTCCGTACCGTGCTTGCCTGCCACGCAACAAAACCACTTCGGCCCCAGCTCTCGCACGCACTAACAATGGTCTTCAAAATAGCCTCTACGCCGCTTCCCAAGTCCAGTCTACTTCGGCTGGCGGCGCTTCTGCCGGTGACCTATTGGCCTCCTCGACCGCCGACCTCTCTGCCGCTTCGACGACGTCCACATTCGATGCCATCATTGCCATCGGTGTCCTCATCAAGGGTGAAACGATGCATTTTGAGTATATAGCGGACTCTGTCTCCCATGGCCTTATGCGCGTGCAGCTCGACACGGGCGTCCCTGTCATTTTTGGTCTTCTAACCGTCCTCAACGACGAGCAGGCCCTCGCCCGAGCGGGCGTCGATGGCAAGGGCCACAACCACGGCGAAGATTGGGGCCTCGCCGCAGTCGAAATGGGTGTCAAGCGCAGTGAATGGAGCAGCGGAAAAATTGAGGGCTAGGTGTGTGTGCTATATAACCCACGCAGAAAGAGAGGGGAAAGAAGGGCAGAGTAAACCGAATACAGCAACAGTTTCATCGCATTGCACCATGGAAGATTATGATTGTCAAGAATCCACGTAATAGTAGGATTATATTTAAAATTAGCTTATTACCACCTAAACTCTGCCACAGTCTATCATGCATCATAAGATGATCGCACATGAGCGGCTGCCGCTCAATATATGAGAAAAAAGACAAAACAATGTTTCAATAAAGAATTCGCTTCCCAGCAAAAAAAAACAATTAAATCCAGTGTCCAACCGTGTGAATGGCTCAATACCAAATCGTAAACCAAAGAAGAAAATGGTTTAAATGCGATAACCAAAGGTTTCCCAAGCATTAAGGTGACATAAAAATTACGATCGGCTCTCAATTCTGTACTCTCCAGACGAATGCAGACTTTTCTTTCCAAAAAAAAAAATGACATGCAGGAGCAGATGTATTTTCTCGGTCGTAGCGAGTTATAGATGGTGAAGATCGCACGCTCAATCTCGTAGAACTGCATCAGTCACTGAGCGTCATCTAAATGCCAGCCAACTGCTCGCTAGTCAGATCAGTACTCGGAGACTTCTTTCCTCGCCAAAATGTGCGCTTCTTGTCGCGCTTCGCCTTCATGGCGGTCCAGCCAGACTCATCGTCATCATCCGATCCATCAGAGACCTTTCGGGACATATTCAGTGAGGAATGGCCCTTGTAGGTCTCAGAATTGTTCAGCCCGCCAGAAAGAGTGCTGGCAGGGTCACTGTACTGGCTAGGCTTTGGGGACGGCACCGCAGCGTGCGAAACGGGGCGGTAACGACCGGGCAGCCCAATGTTGCTGCGCTCAGACGGAGCGATAGAAGGGGCATATCCTATGCCAATTCCCATACCGCCTCCAATAGAGCCATGTACAGAACCCGCATAGCCAGGGTGAGGAGCCATGGGGATGAAAGGGGGCTGAATCATGCTCATTGTTCGAACGTTGGGTTCATGAGGTCCTGGCATCGCCTCCATACCAAGGACCGAATGCCTCAACGACAAATTAGTCATGGATTGCGTAGCCGCGATACCACCCGGCTGCTGCATCGGGTAGGGATTGTTGGGCATGTTGGACATATTCTGAGGATGTTGTTGACTTTGATTCATAGCCATCATTTGCATAAATTGCATTTGCATCTGCATAAATTGCTGCATCTGCTGCGTAATTTGCTGCTGGGCTTGCTCCCCAGGGCTCATCCCAGGAGGTTGCATGTCGGGCATCATTTGGCCGCCACCCATGCCCATTGCGCCCATCCCACTCTTGCCATACATCATCTGATGAGGGATGCCAGCGACAGGGTCGTAGCCAGCTGGTCCAGGCTGTCTCTGGTACATATTTGGTGGCAAGGGTTTGCCAGCATCGATGTTAGGACTGCCGCGGCGCATTGCCCGCGATCGCTCCTCATTCGCAATAACTCCAACCAAGCCACCAGGTGGGAGCAGGCCACTGTTGCGGCCGCTCTCGTGAAAAGAGAGAGATTCTCTGATGGCTGGCCTGGCGATGGACGCACCTACAAATGGGTCCTGCGGAAGATTGCGGGCAAAGGCCGGAAGAGTCGAGGCTCGGCGGGCGGCGTTCGGGCCAGCGTCGCCCATGACGGACTGCGGGCGAGAGAGGGAGGGCTGGTAGGAGCTGTGGAGGTTGGGGTTGGAGCCTGACATGCTCAAGCGAGTCGGAGCTCTGCTTTTAGTAGGGAATCCGTGCGCTTGTAGAATAGCAAGAGGAACCTCTTCGTCTTCATCCTCGTCCGAGCCGCCAGGTGGCAGTTTTGGAGACGGCGTCTTCATTGTCGATAACTGCGGGGCGCTCATGGTCGAAGGCAGGGGAGGGCGAGGAGAAGGAATGGCAGGGGCAGCGTGCTCGCCTGTAACCTTCATCATCTGCTGGCGGTACACGGCCATGTGAGCCTCCTGCTTCCTGCGCTGCTTCACCTGCTGGCGGGACTTCTCGGCCTCGTCCTCATCATCCTCATAGTTAATATCGTCGTCCTCGTCCTCGTCCTGCGTGGGCACAGCAGGAAGTGCGCGGCCAGTACCCTGAAGAGGACCAGTAGATTTCTCCGTCAACCCCTGTCGCTCCTTGTCCTGTCGGTACTTTTCAAACTGAGCAGGAGTCATGACTTTGTTTCGTGGTGGGTGGGCAGTGCGTTGCGTGACGTATCGTTGGCTGTTTTTCGCAAATTGAGTTGTGCGACCCTCAAACATGTTTTCTTCCTTGTCCTTGGCAAAACTATCGGCAATGGTTACAGGCTTGCGGTCCATGAGATCATCTCGAACTTGCCTGTTGTAGAAAGCCTCGGTCGCGGAAACTCCGTTATCGACGTGTGGATGGTTGAGAAACTTCATGGCAGCAAAGGAATCACGGAGGAGTTTGGCATCCTCATCTTCGACCGGAGAGGGAGTCGACTTCTTATGGTCAGATGGGTAGCGAGAGAGGCCGGTCGCGGTTCGTCCGTCCGAGTCTGATCGAAGCATTGGCTCCGAGACAGAAGTAGGCATCGTCATCATTCGATTCCCGGTTAGAGAGCGCGAGTTGGAGGCAGTTTCATTGACGGTATCTAGACCGCGGTTGGAGAACATGGCACCAAAGTCACCACCCAAATCGAGTGCCTTCTTCTCCTCAGCCGAGGCAGAGCCGGGTGGTGATTTAACCGGCTCCGTCGGGACACTAGCGGAGCCGGTTTGTATTGTCAACATCGGAGGGAGATCCGGAACAGCAGGCTCATCCCGAGGAGGTGGAACAGACTGCTTTTTCTGTCCTCCAAATGACCATGTGCGAGGGCCCTTGAACAAGGACGCACTGATCGACTTGGTGGATGGTCCACGAGCAGGGCCGTCCATCTCCGGAGGGGCCTTGTTTGCGTAGCGAGCCTCAACAGGGGAGCTATTCCCATGCATGTCGGCCGATGAGGGCGCTGTCGAGGCGTTGCTGTGACGAGAAGAGTTGTCTGTCGAAGTTGCTTGCGTGGTGTTGGAAAGGCCACTGCCCCTAGGAGGTGTAATTAGCATCACAGCAGCAGGACCCAGCAATTCGACGGCTACGCTGGAGCGCATTGCAAGACAAAAGACACTTACCGACTAGTTTTGAAATCAGCAAACATGTTGTCCTCCAAAGGATCCGGAGGAGACGGCTTCAGGAAAGCATTGTTATTGGCAGGCCGGGCAACATGCATTTTAGCACCTCCGTCAAAAGAGCGAGTATTTGGCGGCGGGTTCCGCTCCAAAACTCTGAAGGATGGTTGAGCAGGAGTGGTCAAGTCGACATTTTCGAGCCCGTCGGCGACAGACTTGCGCCGACCGAAGGCATTCGAGAATCTAGGCATTGCAGCTTGTGAGCAGGAGACGCTTATGTGGGACTAGATGTCCTGAAAAATCCAATACAACCAGGCAAGCCGACGAAAGACCAAAATGCAGGTATTCAGTCCAGAAATAAGATTTTTTTCTTTCTAGTCCGAACTGTTTCCCAGATCTCACGCTGTTGTAATCAGAGGGGCGATACGAGGTCCCACACGCAGAGCGAGGTGATGGCGCAGCCGACGTTGAGCGTTGGAGCCGTTTGGGGGGGCTGCGGCTAGGGGCGAGGAGGAAAAGCGACGCTCGTACTCGAGGAATAAACACAAGGAGAAGCAAATCTGCAGCAAGTAAAAGCGTCAGTTACTGAGCATGAGTATTTGTTCATTTCTCGCGTCCAGACCAGACTGTGCAGAGTTACCAGCCACGGCGGTTGGGAGGGCTTTGGGACGACTTGTCCCCAGGCACCTGCTACTGAGACACCAGCAGATGTGGCTTTTCCGACGTGGCAGAGGTACGTTGGCGGAGAGATGAAGTGAAACTTACATCTATTGGCAAAAGAAACCCAAGACTTTGATAAAGCAATGGCCTAGTTGACGTTTTCTTAAGTAACTACAGCCCTGGAGGTCATGTATAAAAAAATTAAAAAAAAGTCGTACCACGACTCGTGGCGGAAAAGTTCTTGGGTGCTGTAGCGAAGTAGCAAAGGTATATTATGTCCGTTGGGCTCAGGCTCGGGCTCGGTTCAGCAAGAAATTTGACCAGGAAAGGTGTTCAATCGATTGATTTGCGATATCAAAGGTGTTGGAAGGCCAAAGAATACGCAAGGCCAAGGAGCTGGAAAGAGTGTGCGGTCGGACAAGCTAGCAGCAGACAGGAAGAAAAATGCTGTTCGAGGTAATAGTCGGACCGGGGAGTTGAGGAGAAGCGGAGATATTAGCGGAGCAACAAGCGGCTCCCTGGTACGTGTGAAGCAGAGGAAGGTCGAAACAGTATAAAAATTTTAACGAAACGAAGACAAAGTAGCAAAGCGGTTTCAAGAATCGACTACAACAACGAGTGTGGGATGAGGAAACGAGTTGTTGCCAGCCAGAGACAAGAGGTAGAGGGCCAGAGAGTCAGAGCGAGAGACCAGCGCTACCAGAAGGGGCTAACGGAAAACAGCGTGGCCAGCACCGCAATACTGGGAGCATCGGAAGAGCCGTCAAGGCCACCGCAAAATAAGGCAGGGCCAGGGCAGGGGTAGGTCGCTGCAGGGGTCTCCATTTTTCTTGAACTTTGGTAAGCGACGGGGATATACATGAGAAGGATACCCTCCTATTGTTTTGGTAACCACCTATTCTGCTGAAGTCACCTATCAGTGTGTTGCTAGGCGCCCAGCACATTCTTTACCCTGAGTATCTCCCCATGTTTGGCGTAAAAATAACCCGAGCGACTTGGGTGCATTTACTGTACCGGAGAGCGTTCCTGCACGCTGGGATGACCGCTGGCGCCACTAAACACCCCACTGCACGCGCTAATAAACCGCCTAAACTTCCACTAGCACAGGCACAAGTTCAACATGCAGGCCGGCCCAGCTGAGCTGTCTTTTAGGGGCTCACAAAGACAACCGGGCCGGACGGAATGAGGGGCGTGCAGGAGGAACAGCGCCGGGGCGGAGAGGGGTGGAAGAATCCACATGTCCCCAAAACGGGGCTGGGAAAGGAAAAAAGGACAGCCATGAACTGCCAGGGCAAAAATTCACCTCGGTCACCGCGCGGGCCATGTTGCTATTTTACGACTACATAGGTTGTTGATTGGTTGAGCAAAGCATGCATGATAAGTCGCGGCCTGGACAGAAGAAAAAAAGCAATTACACTTGTTCTAGTGTCCAGCTCTCAATGTGTGCGAGATGTGCATCTGTAAATGGTATTAGTGGACGTGACTGTACCAGCATCAACACAGTACAACACGAGATATGATGTCATCACAAATGGACGACATATCGACAGGGAGACGTACTATTTCTTTATTAACACCTGCTGTTTTCTACATACCTCTGGCCTGTTCATATACCTTAGGTAATGAGTAGCATACACACTGATCCAACCACTGGAACCTGGTCTAATTCAGCGATAGCTTGTGGCTTTGCTGACCCATCTATTCTTATAGACTATAACTACTTGCTGATACTTGACCAGTACATAAAGTAAATTCGTTCTTACAGTGCAACTAACTAATACATAGAGAATGGTACCTAGGTAGTATCTACCAGCCCACCTAAGTCAGGTAGAAGGTTAGTACTACCTGTCTGCACCAAGGTTGGTTTTGCAGTGAATCAACAAGGGCTGGCAGTCATCCACCAACAGCCAGCCAGTGCCAGCGCTAGAAGCCAACTAGTACCAGCGCAACAATGACAACCACTACACTAATACGGCATCCTAACCACTTGGCTGGGTTTTGCGTTCTTCTTGTGTCGAGTTTCTCAAAAGCGGTCAGTAATTTCCCCTCGACGCGCTTATTAAGTCCCGCTAAAGAAAGTAAACGATGAAAAACCTGGGACCCTGGCCAGCAAGTCTCCTTCAACACTCTCTTGGGCAATGGACTGCATTGCGTGTTGTGTATGGAATTGTGTCTTCAGCTGCACCTACATAGTTTGTAGTGGCAACCTCCATACGTACATAACGATGCCGGCTACCAACAATATCAACTAAAACCCAAGAATATGGCCACTCTGAGATCGATTTTAGTCGTAATTTCAGTCATGAATTATTGTTTTCGTCGGCTCTGCCTATTCTATTTTGCCTTTGACAGCTCTCAACGAAGTTCCAGAGACTAAAAGTATGTATTTACATACATAACGTACATGCCCCTGTTCGGAAAATGCTGGTCGACAGAGGCACACACCACCCCGAATCAGGCGCCGCATCCCATACATTTTCCACACCAGGGCAGAACGATTCGCGCATGCAAACAGTGCCGGGTAACCGATTGGCATTCCATGCATCACTTTGTGCCGATCATTTGAATTTGTCAAAAGGCCAGGTCTACATATCTGATCCATTAATCTGCAAGAGCAGCAAGTAAGTCATATTTGTTACCTAGAAATCTCTGGCTGCAGACTACATACCATGCCGGCTCACATGTGAACGGCGCTCTCCACAACAGCCAGCCAGTTTTGACTTTTCATGGATTTTGGGTTCACTAGTACCTGGTACTAGGCCTACAAAGCGGCGATGCAAACCCTGCCGACTACGCTGCCAAATGCCTGATGCTGTTGCTGCCTTGTAGTTTCCTCTCGTGATTTGCTGAGTACATACCCCGTGCTTGCAATGAATGGACAATGCTACATTTTGTTCAGGGGGCGTGTGAGACTGGCATGTGGCTGTTGGTGGGCCACACGAAATTAGAGTCCCTCCACCAATAAATTGGACAGGGATCCTCCACGGAGTGCAGTTTTCTTCATGACAGGTGAAGTCAAGCGATGGGATATCCTACTTTCCATGAATGAGATGATGAAATGAAACTAGCTTCTGCTCTCCTCCGCTAGACTGGTGTCAAACAACGCAGCCACCTAACCAGCATGCAACACCCAATTCCAACCGTCTTATTTTCGGCAGTCACTTTATTTCGGTGCTGCCATCACGGATGATCGGACGATGTCCACGACGATCAACAGGCTGTGTACTTTTAGTTAGAAGCTGGCGCCAGGCTCAAGGACCAGCCAGCCTAGACCCATTCATTGTTAGCGAGCGCCAAGAAAACAGGACCGACGAATTTCGATTTCTCAAGCTTGAATCATTCCCATTTCACAATGGCGATTACAGGCCATGTTAAAGACTCGCCAAGTTTACAAGGCAATTGAAAGTAGGCACAATGCAGACAGCGAAAGTAACCGATGATCTCTCATTCTTTTGCAATGCAACCCGTACCGTCGTATTTCTGCCGAGCTTTTCTCTTCCGTTCTTCTGTGTAACCTTTTTGTAACACAGACGTTGACCTCTTGAAAGAAAGAAAACCGCGCCATCTGGCCAGCCCCCACTGCGGTCTCTGGGTCTGTGGCTGCAAGGGGTACTGGCTCAGAAAAGCAACAACAATGCTAGCTGAAAAGTTTGGGGAGGCGCCTGCATGGGCCGGCCTCCATTGGCTCTTGGCAAGCTGAGGCGGGCCAACAAATTATCCTGTTATATTTATCGTCGGGGAGGCTGGACCGACTAGATTTTGGCTGGGGTGTAGCATGCCAATTGATTTTCGTAGATTGCGGAATAGCGGCGATAGGGCCTTCTGTATTTATGGAGGTGGGATGTAGCGATCATGCCATTCGTTGAACAGCTCTTTTTATCGTATTTACAATATATTCCGGCTGAATCATTTTTGATGTGTTTTCTGAAACTGGCCAGCTATTGCATCGTTAAATATAGTTAATCCACATGGCAGTCACTTTGAAATCAAGACTACCTTGGTCGGCCTCGTGCGAGAAGCCAAGTTATGTTCAATTGTAGTAAGGACAATGCCAAGCATTCTCTGTCCAAAATTTGTGCTGCCAGTGAAGCGCAGCCACCAAAAATAAAACTCCGGGCGCACAGTAATGTTAGTGACTGTACTCCGTATACGCCCGGAATGCAACGGTCGCAGAAAATTGGGCCAGCCGGTTTGCATTCCAGAGAGCGCTCCAAGTCGAGAATAACAGTTGAGTATCTCCCGGTTTTTCTGCGACGCCAAAAGCCAACGTAGTTCCGAAAAAGAGGCATTAAGTTGGCATGTAAGATTTCAGTAGTATATCCACATAGGCCTCATACTGGCTGATTCAGCGGCACTTGTTAAAATAAACTTTCTGGTGTTGCCCTCTGAGTGGCAGCCTTCTAACTGTGGTGATGCACGTTTTACCTGGAAAGCTGAAGCTCCACCCGTTATCTTGCTATAATTGTTTTTATACCTGATGTCTAATTATCAGTGTATTTCTATACTCCTGTCTCTTCTTACGGATTTATGGTCTCGTATTCCCAACCTTGTTTTAAACTTTGGACGCCGGCGGGGATAACACCAGACCTGCATAACGGGACATGAGGACGGAGAAACATTGTTGGCGGCCCAAGGAGAGTGTCTGTCTCTACGCCCGCATGACAATTGAGTCTGATTGGCGGTCGCAGGCACGGCCGCTAAAACCTGTTGTAATAGCAACAGCTTGGTTGAATACCATCCCAGCAACACGCATCCTCGGGTAGATGCTTGACCCTGTAACACTTGTTGGGCCAGATGCTGCAGCATTGTGCAACACGGTAGGAAAAGCGTGGGAGAAACAAATGCACAGCATATCGAAACCGCTGAGTATGCAAGCGTAGGTCTTGCATTGCAACCAGTTTCTAGGAGATGGCTGTAAAGTTGTGGGAACGAGTCGGGTTTTTATGCAATTTGGTCGGCGGCAGTGCTCACGATACGTCATTCTCACTCTGCTTCCTTCAGCAACTGTCGATGGAAATCAGAAGTCGTTGGCACATTGTTCATTTTCGTGTCGTGACCTGCCACGTAGTAGCTGCTGTCCAAACTAGCAAGGTAAAGACAAAATGCGAGTCTTGCATGATTTTCCTTTCTCACCAGTGCTGATTGCGCTTCCAGATTGAAAAAGGCTGTAATCGTAGAGGCATGGCCAACGACAGTCTCACGCTGAAAGAAGCCATGGGCTTGCCCAAATATTCATGCTGGTAGAGCGGGGAGTGCGGATTCTCTGTTGCCTATCTGCAATTCGTTGGTATTTATCAGTCAGCAGCATCTGACCCAATTCTTACTTGGCTTTACCTAGCCCAGTTGCAATCTGCGACAGTGATTGGCAGTTATCACCCTAGAAGAACAATCAAAAGCATTGGCATGACACACCTCACAGCAGAGGGTATGCAAGCTTGCACACCTTGCGTCTCCATGCCACGACACTCAGGCCATACGCTAGGCTGGAAATGGCATCGCGCCGTAGTGCATCAGCATGCTTTGGGATTGAGAGTCCCGCAAAATGATTGATCGCAGAGTATATTTATCACTTACAACATGAGGTAGTAGTACGTGGAGTGATTTCAACTTGTACGAGGATGAAGTGGACGGTAGAGGGTACAATGGGACCTTGGAAACTTTGAATTTGCTTCATAAATCTTGGATAAAACCCCGAAGCAGTCCAGGTAGAAGTATTCGCGAACCCCACCAGAATATGTACATCATGAACGGCTAGATGAGCTCTTTGCCCCTCGTATTATTACTCTTCTTGCAGCCAGCCCCTGTTAAAAAAAATGCCATACTGAGTAGTGTCAAAGCTCCAGCAAAGCGCAAGAAAGCCAAGGCGTTCAGCGGGGGCGAGGCCGCCAAAGCTACCAGTACCAAGCGAACCAGAGTCAAAGCCGCGTTTTATTACTGAACAAAAAACTCGTCAATTCAATACTCAGCGGGTATCCTTTTCAATTCACAACTACAGACAACCAGGAATCTATCGGCAGAGCTCTCTAATCTGGGCAACGCGTCGAGGCGGAGTTTTTCAGGGCGTAATCCTGGCCGTTCTCGATTAGCTTTTAGCCTTTGTTCTAACTTAGTCGCGAACTGGTCGGATCATCGCCATTGTCACTCTAAGCTCGGCTTCGGTGGGTGTCCTTTGCACCGATCCCATCCAACAACTTTCTCTGTGGCTGGTTGGGTCTTCTTGCTCTCGGATCTATTCTGCCAACGCATTGCGATTGACAACGCAAATCTCCTCCTGCCATGAGCTCCCCCAGCCCGCGTCCGCCAGCCCATGGCCGACGCCAATCGCTTGTCATCCAGGAGGACAGCCTTTACCATTCCGCCGTGCCTACACGTACCGGCATGTTAACCTCGATGATGCGCACACGATCCCAGCAGAGCCTCACCTCGGCATGGCCCTCCCCTGCCCTGCGTAATCCGTACTCCTCAGACGAAGACGAGCCAGTTAGAGGACGCTCCCGAGGCCATCCAGCCGAGGATGATGACCTTGAACGCCTGCTCCACGACGAGACTCGCCTGAGCCAGATTCTCCACGGTCCGCAAAACAGAAGTATGAATCTAATTGGAAAGAGCAATCCCAGGTATAGATGGGATTCATACTGGAAGTCAGAACAAGAGCTGCAGGGCATGTCGCGAAAAATGTGAGTGGTAGCCCAGACATGCTGTGATGCCAGTGACCAAATTGGTCTGTAAATAATATTATCTCTAACTGTTTTGTCTTGATAGACGCGAATATTATGAGCGTACAAACGACCTGATCCAGCAATACATGTACATAGACTGCTTGCTCGACTCTACCATCCCCCACGAACTGCTCAACGAGTACAATGCCGAACTCGAGGCTTCGGCTTTTCGTGGCGTCGACATCCCCAATACCATATCCGAGGAACCAGACTCCTCGTCTCTGTCCGGCTCGGCGACGGACCGCTTCAACGGCGGGACGTCTTACGGCTCGACCAACACGCTGCCGCCGCTCCAACCCTCGGAGCCGGCAAACAAAACACCACCGTTGCCCGCCAAACGCACCCCCAAAGATATTTTCCGCTCCTCAGAAAACTTGACAATGTTGGCCCAGAATCAGCTGGTCGAGGAAGAAACCGACCAGCAATTTGCTGACGAGAGACTGCCCCTGTTGCGTTCCGACGCCAAGGATCTCGAAAATGGGCCTAAGCCTCTGCTACCGTGGCTCGAGGATGGTGAAGTGGACAGCAATGACCCTGTTGTGACTCTCGCCATCTACGTTAACCTTGTTGCCAACGTTGTGCTACTCGTCGGCAAAATCGTTGTCATCATCTCAGTCCCTTCCATGTCCGTCCTGGCCTCCCTGGTTGACGCAGTCTTGGACTTTCTCAGCACTGCCATTGTCTGGACTACTACTCGCCTCATTGCCTCTAGCTCAAGTGATATGCACCGCTATCCTGTCGGACGTACGCGGTAAGTCTCATTGCCATCGTCTTCCCATGTCACCGCCTATCCTTGTTGCTTCTTCGTCCAATCTCGATACCTGTGCCATTTTCCAATGCCAACCCCACCAACTAGTGTCACACGTTGTTAGACAAGTAGCTTGCAGGCGACGCTAACATCCCCCTGTCTTATAGTCTCGAGCCGCTTGGGGTGCTCGTCTTTTCCGTCATTATGGTTACCTCCTTTTGCCAGGTAGCCCTGCAGTGTATCCAGCGCCTTGCCGGCCCTGAGCATGAATTGATTCAACTGGGTATCCCTGCCATTGCCATAATGGCTGGAACAGTTGTAATTAAAGGCGCATGTTGGGTCTGGTGCCGCCTGGTCAAAAACTCCAGCGTCAGAGCCCTGTAAGTCTCAACTCTAGCCCTTGCCATCCAGTAACTGTCTATTAACACTATTCACAGGGCTGAGGATGCTAAGACGGACGTAATCTTCAACATAGGATCTATTCTGTTTCCTATTGGTGAGTCCCCACGGGGTGGATGACGGAAGAGAAAACCCCTCAAGCCTGGATGAGCTTGAATCTACGAAATGCAAATGCTAATGTAAATATCTACATAGTGGGCTTCTATGGTAAGGTTTGGTGGCTTGACGCCACCGGTGGTCTTCTGCTGTCCCTCGTTGTCGTCTTCACATGGAGCCATACATCCGCCCACCATGTCCGCAACCTCACAGGCTTCGGCGCTGAGCCTGACGAGCGTAACCTGTTGTTATACTTGACGATGCGTTTCGCAACTGCCATCCGCAAAATTCAGAACCTACGCGCCTACCATGCTGGCGACAAGCTTTTTGTTGAGGTTGACATTGTCCTCTCGGCCATCACGCCGCTCAAGGACTCGCACGACTTGAGCGAAGTGTTGACATACTTTCTCGAGTCTGTGCCTATTGTGGACCGCGCCTTTGTGCATGTCGACTATACCAGCTACAACGCACCGACGCACATGTTGAAGCAGTCCTCAACTTGAGGAAAGGATTCAGACTCCTTCATTGTGAGTACTCCACCTTGTATGTCTTTCTTTATTGCCGGGATTGTAGATTAAATGCGCGCCGCTTAAAACACAAAACTGATTAGGACGGCGTTCTAGGAGCAGATTAGTTCATCTTTTGTCTTTTTGGATAGTATTGATTTAGAAACAGACAGCTCATGTACATTGTGAAGCTATTCGCATTGAAAAGAATCAGTGGATAACTTGATATTAACTACGATGGTGATTTGGCATACTGATACTATACTAATAATCTACAAACTAAAGAAATATCTCATGGCGGAGAGAACTGTATGCATATGGTGCATTTTGGATAAGAACAAAGACGAGGTCAGAGAGAAGCAAAGATCAAAGGCTAGTATGGAATACCGTTGGTCAGGAGCTGGAACTGATCATATATGCCTGTGCTGTAGCTCGAATACGACTTCTTGACAAGGTCGCGCATAAACTCAGCAGCTTCGCGCTCGCTCTTCTCCAGAACGAAGCGGTCTCTGAAGTGCTTGACCGACTCGGGTTTAAAGCACGGCAGGCCGCTGTCCATCATGAGCTCCACCACTTGGGACAGTTTCTCGCAGTACTGGCGGGACGCGAGGAAAGCCTTGACGCAGAGTTCCTCGAACCACTTGAAGCTCTGGTGTGTAGTCGAGCCGCCCATGACGGCCACCATTTCGTGGGTCAGCTTGAAGGGAGCACGCTCAAACTTGATACCGCCAGGTGCAATGTCGAAGCAGAAACCAAAGTCAATGTGCAGAATGTGGCCGGCATCGTCAATCATAATGTTGCCGTTGTGCCGGTCCTTGAACTGCAGCAGAAAGGAGATGATAGAGTATGCCGCCATCGACTTGACAAAGTTGCTGCGAGCGGCCTGGAACCGGAGCGAGTCCTCGTTGCCATATTTGGACAGGAAGTAGTCGTACAGTCCGTTCACAGCCTCTCGGCCCACCATGTCACGGGAAATGGAGTTGGGCAGCACATCAATTACGCCACAGCCGGGGCCTGTCGCCGTCACACGGTTCGGGAAGACGTACACGTCCAGGCCGACATTGTGGAAGATGCTGCGAAACGCGGAAATCATTTGCAGTGCGAGTACATCCTGGCGCACATCATCGCCGACTTTGAAAATGGCAGACTGCCAGACATCAATTGTATTCTCCTGCGAGTCTGCGGCCTGCTGCTGTGTGGGGACAAGCTGCTTTTCCCCATCGTGGTCGTCAGAGACGTGGCCCGCCGGCGTGGTCTTGCGGACCCGGAAGGTGGCCATGTACGGTGCCTTGGCGTGACTTTGGAGCGGCTTGCCCGACTTACGATCAATACCAATGACAACACCTTCGGGGTTACTGGGCAGATACACGCCGACCTCGACCTTGATCTTGCGCAGCTCTTCCTCAATTTTCTGCTTCTTCTCTGGCTTGGGACGCTTAATGTATGGCTTGAGCTTGCCGGAGATGCCAGTGACTTCGTCAAAGAAGGAGAATTCACGCTCATAGAAGTCGCGGTCCTCCGGCATGAAGCTGTCCACCATTTTGGTCATGACACTGTCGAGAGTTGGTTTGATCTCGTCAGGTACCTCGGCGTCGTCACCCTTGTACGAGTTGGCTTTCATATTCCAGATGATCTGGTGAGCAAAAAGCTGTGAGAACTGCGCCGTCTCCAGAATGTAGCGCTCGGTGTAGCCTAGGCTATCATGCCGGAGCGACTGTACAATCTGGGGCACGTAAAAAAAGGTCACATCCACAGAGTGACTCTCCAGGGAGCGCATTGCGTATTGGATCAAAAGAGGGTGCTCCTTATAGGCGGGCGAGAGAAGGGTGACAGCCGTGATAGGATTTACAGGCTCCCAGAATAGGAGATATCGGGCTTGCGACTTGACATCGTCGGGCAAATGGCCACCAATCATGAGCGGAATTGCCTCTGGCTCGTCGACAACCTTTTCAGGCGAGTTCAGGATTAAACGGCGGATCTCGCTGTGCAGGCGTGGGTAGTAGAATCTCGTCGCCAATTCAACCGCGATTGCAGGGTCTTGATTCCAGGCAGTTCGCAGCAGTGGCAGCAGGGCAGCCTCGGTGTTATTCTTGGAAACGTGGTTTGTCGGGAAATTTGTGTCCGAAAGGTTGCAGGGACTGGCCCAGACGACCAGCCGCGACTGCTCATTTTCAAGGAGAATTCTCAGCAGGTTTTCTTCGGCATTCAGTGACGGAACGCTGCCAACTGTGTGGCTGCCAATATGGTTCACAAGCTTCAGCACCATCAGAATATCTGTGATCAGGCGGATCTCCGTCTTGAGGGAGAGCATGTTGCTGCCGAAGGACCAGCGTGGCGAGTGACGGAACCAGCCGAGCCCAGCGGAAAGTATGCGATCCTTGAGCCTCCACTGCGCAGTAGGCCCAATGGTGGTACTGCTTCGCAGGACTTTCAGGCCAAACAGGATAATCTGGAAACGAAGCTCGCGGGCCATCGGATGCGGGCTGCAGTCCTTTAGCGCATCAAGGGTGAGATCTAAAAGACGCAAAAACACTCTCTGTATGTCTGGACTGCCCAAACGGGTCGCATTGTAGTGGCTGGTGAAGAACTGCAGCAGACGTGAGTGGGGTGAAAGCAGATCATGGACCTCTTGCTTTTGCCTGTTGATCATGCCCCAATCACTAGGTGCAAACTCTTGTTTCAGCAGAAACGGGTCAGGATGTGCAAGAACAGGGTCAAAGAGACCAACACGACGCGCAATGGTAAATTCCCACTGCTGAGCAATGGCGTTGAGCAGCTTGGACTCGAGACGAGGATTCTCGTTCATGACACCCAGCCACAACGAGGTACCAAGTTTGATCGACTGCTTGGTAAAGAGCGAGAATGGAATGCTAACAAGGTAGCGGGCTACAGCGGATTCATCATGCTTGCTACGGCAGAGCAGGGCTGCAGCTCGCCGCATAATGTCGCGAACTTCATCCACAGGCGTTAGTTTTTTGCTAAGAATGCGAGCCTCGACATGGGCGAGCGCAGTCGCAGCGTTGGCGCTCTCAACCACAGACGACTGCGAGAATGACGGCCTCCGGTTGCTCTGCATAAAGCTCATCAGCTCCATCCCACGATCCGGCAAGGTCTCGCCGTAACGGTACTCTTGGCGAGTAGTATATTGGGCAATAAGATCCGAAGCAGAGTTGATGCTGAGCCCCTCGACTGTTTTGAGCGACTTCAGGCGGCTGTCAGTATCTGGGATGGTCGAGCCCAATTCCAGAGCAAAGGAGCGGCCCAGAGAGATGTGACCATAAGTGCCTTCATCATCAAGCTCGGAAAGATAGGTTTGAAGCAGGCCCTTGACGTCGAGCGGCGCAATATTAATAGCAAACTTCATCCACTTCTGCGCCATACCATGCAGGCTTTTCAGTGTATCGGTGCGGAAATTATAGTCATCCGAAAGTCTCACGGTAACATGACCGAGTTGAGATGTAAATACTGACCTGGGGCCATACATGTCGGTCTCTGCTTCAAGGCAGCTCGACCACATGAGGGACAGTAGTTCCAGCAGAGCAAAGAGTGAGGTTCTGTGGCAAAGGGCAGAGGGCACGTCTTTGACGATTTTATCCGCACACTCCAGCGCTGCATGCTGGACGCGCTCGATGCGGTGGCAGCAGGAAGAGAATATGGTGGCAAGCTGCTTCGCAGCATACTGCGCCGAGAAAGCAGGTTCCGCGCCGTCCCGCGTCCTGGCGATATACCTTTCGACAACTGTGGAAGCGATACCATCCATTACGCTCTTGACCTCTCCGCGTAACATACTACGCTCGGCAAAATAGGACAGAACCTTGGTGCAGTCACCAGCCTCGGCACGCAGTATCTCGATGAGATAAGCGGAGTGCAGGAAGATTACTTTTCGGTAACTGAGGCTCTTGATATCGGACGACTTGGACGGGATGAGTCCGCTCAGGTACTTTTTCTGGAGTGCCTCCCTCTCATTACTGTTGCCACGGCGGAGAACAGTGTTTAGCTCAATGTCACTTTCAACTTGTTCGCCACGTTGCTCGGCTACTAACGGCGGTGAATGAATAGCAATCATGCGCAACTCGTTCAAATACATTTTGCCGCGCTCCGTGCAGGTGGAGAAGCCATGAACGACAATGTTGAACCAAGCATCCCGAAGCAACGAGTAAGATTCATCGTCGGCAAGTGGCTTGGCTGCCAGGTCATTTGTAGACATCAGAACAGCCAGGGGATGGAGCAGCTCTCCAATCTCCTGGGCAGCCAATTCCACATCCGCTTCCTTGGTTTGGCCTTGAGAGTATGCATCGCCAAGGGCAATGATGCTATCCAGTAGGTGCTCCCAGTAGATATCAAACAATGGCGAGTCGCGGTGCATATTCGCTGAGATGTGCGTTCGTCCCTTGAGAACAGCCTGGGAGAGGAACTGCTTCTTATCAACCACGCCAATGTGACCGATTCTGTTGTACATTTTCAAGAGCGAACGGAACTCAAGCTGACCACCGCTGAGAGCCAAGTCGGCAGCGCCAGATATAACCTGGGCGTCGACGATAGCGTTGACCTTGTCGAGTTTCTGCAATAGGATAGACTGGGCCAGTGCAGTAATCTTTTCGTCTTGGCAGGCAGCAGCAATGCCACAGATGGCCCTGACAACGTTGCTATACACAATAGCAGCGTCTTCTTCGCCCTTCATATTGACGGAGATGGAGCTGGCATTGGAGTGGCGGTGCTGATACACTGGGTTCAGGCCATTCTCGTACTCGACCGAGCCGTCGGATTGGCCGTTGGCAATTCTGTCCTCCGTCTCTGGGCTAAGGACATTTCCAAGGGAGTAGAGCGTGCTGATTACAGCATCCTTGGACAAGTTCTTCAGCACAAATGCAAGACTCTTTGATGCAACTATACCGGTGCCGTTATGGGTCACATCCTGGACGAGGAAGCGTGGTAGGGATCGGATAACAGTCTGTGAAAATGAGGGCGAGATGTGACACAGAAGGGCCATGCAACGCAAGGTGGTTGATGCAAGAGTCTCGTCACTCATCTGCTGAGGATCCTCCAAAGTCTGTTGCAGCCAATTCATGAGAAGCTCAGGCTCAGCAGCATCCTCGTTGAGCATCACACAATTGAGAAAGGAAATCATGGCGGCGGACTTGACGGCGTATGCGAGCTTCTGCTGGGAAGGGGACCCGAGGCGAGCAAAGTCGGCCCCGGCTTCTATATAGTTCATCTGGTCAATAGCGAAGTTGGCATGGAGATCAATTGATCGAAGGTCGGCATCAGCAGTATAGTTATCGGTACGAGGTATAGCCCCGCCATTGTCCATGAGCACGTCGAGGACATGCTGCTTGCGCAACTGAGAGCCATCAGTAATCATCAGGGCCGTGCTGGAGAGGACAAGCCACATGAAGCTTCGCTGCAAGAGCATGGCACCAAGCGGGCGCCCAGCAGCCGAGTACTGGCGCAGGTGACGCTTCCATTCTTTGACATCACGGTCGTCACTGTGCGCATTTCGGATTGTCGACAAGGCAGTCTCTACCGCGACCAAAAATGGCTCCGACAGAAGCTGCTTGACTTTTTGGATAAGACCAAGCCGGCCACTGGCCTTCCAAAAATCAGACTGTGCCGAAGCCGCATCCAAAAAGCCGAGAATGGCAACGGCAATGTTAAGAGTTCGAATAGCTTCGTCAATGTTCAGATTCTCGGGGTCGGCAGTTCGGGGGGAAAGAACACTCTCAGTGGTTCGGCTACAGGCATTCGTAAAGGCCCAGATGCCGTCTGTGATGGTCTCCTTCAACTCCGTGTAGTTTATTCCAAGAGCAAGAAGGGCAGCTGTAACATGGAAAGACAGCGATTCGGTCGGGCATGGATTGAAATTGCGGAAAAAGGGCGACGATACGAAAGTCTGGGAATGCGCCTCCAGAATATAAGGAATGAGTTGGTAGGAAAGTTTCTGGGCACTCTGAGCAGACTGAATTTTGGGCGCAGTTTTGCAGAGGGCTAGGAGCACTTCAAATTCGCGAATTGACTGTATGAATTAGCAATGCAAACCGTACTGGGGATTGGCAGGCTATACCATGGGAATACGGCTTAAAGTGCTGGCCTGCTTCGAATTGTAAGCGCCATTGTTGTATTCTCGACCACGGCCGCTAGCGTTGCAAGCTCGGCAAAGCTTGTCAAGATCGGACTTGTCAAACGAGGTATTGGTGGAAGAAGCGGCTAGCGATGCTATCTTGTCGAGCGCTCTGGCGCGAATGTCCGCCGCCATGATGTCTGTGTTGCAGCCAAACGCAGCAGGCCAGTAACAGATGTGACGAGAGCAGGCGACGAAAATGGGACAAGCTGCCAAGGAGGACCTGAGAAATCGTGCAGATGAATAAATCTTTTGCCGAGGTCACAGGTGCCGATGTATTGTTGACGAGCAAACATGCGTGGCGCTCTGCATCTGCATAGAGGCCAGGGGCTGAGTGGCTAGCCAGTCGAAGATTGAAGCTAGCACATTACGACACAGGTACCTCTGTAGCTGTCAGGCAAGCGGACCGTAGCTTTGCCCCAGGTCCGGCCGATTAGCAGCTAGGTAGCTTAGTCACTTTCCTTCGCCAGTGGCTTGCAAAGCGCTGTGGCTCCCCGCTGTGGCTCAACGCTGTGGCTCAGCCTTGAAGAAGGGTAGCTATGTGGCAAGGCTCCAACAGGACGCGTGCTCCAGCCAGCGACCTCTTTGCAGAGCAAGTTCCTTCTGCCTGCACATCCTATCCCAACAATCAAACGCCATCGATTCTATCCACGCAGCACTTCAAAACAACTGCTCGGTCTCTTCTCTAGCTAAGAAAAGCTTCATAATACGTCCACACAGTCACAATGGCCATGTTCAGCCAAAGCCCGCTCATGAATGGGCCTAATTATTCTTTCTCAGACGTTCCCAAGCAAGCTGGCGACCCGCGCGAGCATCGCTTCAACCCGTGCGTCTGGATCCAGCCACTTTGAAATATGTTTCCTTTTGTGCTGCATGTTATGCTGACAGAGTGCGGCTAGATACACTGATAACGGTGGTTCGACTCTCGGTATCGCGGGTGCTGACTTTACCATCATGGCTGGCGACACTCGACACACAAGCGGATACAGCATCAACTCCCGCATGTCCCCCAAAGTTTTCAAGATTGGCGGAACGAACGCCTCTCAAGATGATGCAAGCATAGTCCTATCTGTCTGCGGCTTCGCGGCCGACGGCGAGGCCCTCCGCGACCGCCTTGACACAATCTGCAAGATCTACCGTTACCGCCACGGCAAGCCCATGTCCCTCAACGCCTGCGCCAAGCGCCTGTCTACGATTCTCTACGGAAAACGATTTTTCCCCTACTACACTCATGCTATGCTTGGTGGCCTCGATGAGGAGGGTGTCGGCGCCGTATACTCGTACGACCCTGTCGGTAGCTACGAGCGTGAGCAGTGCCGCGCTGGCGGCGCCGCTGCCAGTTTAATCATGCCTTTCCTCGATAACCAAGTTAACTTCCGCAACCAATACATTCCTGAGAGTGGGACTGGCCACGACCTCAAGGAGCGCCCGCGCCAGCCTCTGTCGCGGACACAGGTTGAGACGATTATTAAGGATGCATTTGACGGGGCGGCGGAGCGCCATATCGAAGTCGGTGATTCTCTGCAGATGTTGATTGTCTCCAAGACGGGTATTGAAGAGGTCTTTGTGCCGCTGAAGAAGGATTGAGGGATTGAGCTGCATATGTACAACAACTGTGCTCATTATACAGCTTGAGGCTTACAAATGGATTGTTATGTTTCACGGTGTAACTGCCGACTAATGAATTTGGATTTTACCATGCGGAGTTTACATATTGTGGTATTATTTGTGTGTATGAGTTCTCCTGGGATTTTATCTCCGGGGATCACATGCTGACGGATGACATTTGGAGTATGAAGTGTCTGGGCAGAGCTCTCTTTGTCGGATTGTACTGCTCGCCATGAACCTTAAGCCACTGTTTCTGACTGTCCATTGCGCGTGCTTGTATTTTAATGCCTGACTACAGGTGTGGATTACTCATTTAATCCAGTTGATTGTCACGGACGTCTTTTTTCATGCTAGATTCAATGCATCTTGAACTGTGTGGAGATTATGTCATGAGAAATTCCAGCAACGGCTATGGATGTTCATCATTTTACAAATGTTTCGATGAAGACAGCAGAGCCGCCGTCATTACGAACTTCTGGCTTGGAGCTAAGCCTATTAATCCTAAATTTCGAGCATAACAGCTCTGGATTTCGGATTTAGTGTGAAATCTTTCTGGAACGAAGACTCTTTTCTCACAGGCGAGAGCACGTTATCAGTTCGATATACTGCTGAGCAGGTAACATAACCTACCCTATAGAACATTGCAGTTAATTTTCGTAGTGGAGATGGATGAGAGACAGAGTATCCACTCCCTACTCGGTATTATTTGAATACACGCAGTGGTGTTTTTGCAACATATTTATCTTGGGACAAAGCATCCCCATCACATATCCGGCGTATTTCGTGTTAATTTCCTATCGCCAAGCATGTCGCTCATTTGCTGACTCTGTGACGTGGATTTCGGTGATGAATATTCTGAAACGCCCAACGTTACGACCATCACCAACCCACGCAAACTCAGATGCATGTTTATAGCTCTGCAGTACATATTTTAAACACTTATTAGCAACGCAATTTTTCGGAGGGTGCATGAGTGCTGAACACATGTAAGCAAGCCGTTATTTGTGCAGCAGTGGGACGGTCTGGTGGGCTATGGGGGCAACAGCTGGCGTCGCTCGACAACAAAGCTACGCATGTACAGCAGCGAGCAGAGAGAAACCAAGTAAAAAATCTGTTGGCACATTTATGCGCAATACTTTCCACGACATCGAGAAATCATGCTAGACACTGGCAAATTTTTCATTTTATATTTGGAGCATATGGAAAGCAGGTTTGCTGTTCAAACAAGGATACAGAACCCTGACTCTGTTCTGTGGACACGGGCAAGAGCGGGGCCAAGACCTCTTGTTTTGCCTTGTTTTCAGTGGCTTGACCCAGCAATATACCCAGGTCCTTGTGGCTGAGGACTCCTTCGTCATTCCTTTTCTGGTCGCTTCCAGTACTCTTCAAGCCAGTTCTGTGCCAGAAAGGCGCAAGGATTATGGAGTAAGGTGCAGAATTATCCAAGTTGGTTGCGTTTCGCAGCGGGTTCCGTGGTCACATGGTTCCTATCTAGCACAGGCAGTAATTCAATTACTTGCATGAACCTCTCATTGGCAGCTTGGGGTATAAGTGTTTCTGTGGCTGGCCATGGCCCAAGCAAGGATCTCATCTCAAGCTCTGACATCCGCTGTGCGAAATACATCACTGTTCTACGTTGTGACTCATTTATGCTGTTGCCATGTTTTGTGTGGCGGTGCTGTAGACTGCAATCGTCGGGGAATCTGGATCTACATACATCTGGGCTATTCCGAACGAAAATCAATTTTCAATTCAGTTTGCCAGAAGTGCATGTTTCGGGGTAGGGTTCATGTCGTCATAACCCAGCGGTCTGCGGTGTGGGTCGAGTGATGATGGGCCTAGTATGCGCCTCTGAAGGTATCTGCACGAAGCAACCAGGCGCTCAATAAAATTGACACTTGAAACACAATTTTCGTTGCTTTTCCAATGCGTCTCGGCCGCATCCTACCAATTTCTGGATTTCTGCGTCACGTGAAATCTTCCTGTGAGATTGGCATCATAGCTGCCTGGCGGTTTTTTCACGACGCGGACATGGCAACATACATAGATACTCTTAAATGGCATAAGAGATTTCGTAACACTTCTCGACCTCATTGCAATTAATAGAAATAAGCCACAAAAGATTCAACTCATTTTCGCAAGGATGTCCTTTATCCTGCTTGCAATGTTTCCTCTGTGAACATGCCCGGAGCTTTTATTCCGGCTGGTGCACGCCCCAGCCTGCACGGCTAATAAATCCCTGAATTGATCCCTGCCCCGAACCCTGACAGAAGTCCCCTGGGCTCCCGTAACCAAGAATATCAAGGGTCCTCACGGCGGGGCTGGCGTGGACGGAAAGGGTCTAGCACGTGCCAAGGGTTCAGTTTTCACACTTTTGTACGGAGGGAGTACATAACCTACTGGTTAGAGATTGATGGGTGTGCGGCTACACTTCCGGTAGCCTCGCGAAGCTTTTTGTTATCGATTGGAGCCTCAGTTGCAGAGCACATCAGACGATGAGGCTGCCCCAATGTGGATGAGCATGCAAAGATGATGATATCATGATGTGCGCGACAAACCTAGCGAAATCCGATCGTCTCACATGAATGCATATCTGATATATGCGTTCGAAAATCAATGGGAATTCTCAATCCGCATTCCTGTCCAAGATGACGACAACACATAGATGACAACGCAAAGCTCCATTCTCCCACCAGAGTTGGCCCTTGGTGCTCACTTGCTACCTACGACAGCAAGCTTTCTAATACAACTTCAAATCGAGCATCAGATATGGTAACAAATAATACCCATAGCCATCCGAAAAATACCAAGTAACCGCATGTCATTCAATAGCCCATAAACGTGAGCATGAGAGATTGCACCTAGGCTAATCCGATAATAAGGGTCCTGTGCCACACATACGTCAGAGAAACACCATGATCAACGACGCTGTCCGAAACGGAAATGTGACCAGCAGCTGGGATTGGGCCTCCACGTAGCCGCCACACGACCCCCGTTCCGATGTGGGTGTGGCGGCCGAGCTGTTACTGGGAGTGATCAGCCACAATGCCTGTCCACCGTCTGTTGGAAATCTATCGAATCACTGGGACTGTACATACACTCGCAAGGCACAAAAATAATCCGCGTCACCATTTGAATTACTGCTAGCTAGTGACACGGCGCGCATGCTACCTGCAAGTGATGCCTGCGATGAAGGTTGCTTTGGTTTCCCAAGTACGACATTGCCACCGTTTCGTTATACAGCCACATTCTCTATACTTAGCTCGCCAATCCAGGAGGGCGAGCCAAATTTTTTTTTTTTTTTTCAATTTTATTAAAAAAATTTGCATGCCTTCCGAGAGAAAGTCGGCAGGACCAGTATAGACAGTGGAATGACCGCTTCAACCTACAAAGTTACCGTTCCAGGAATCCTGGCCCAGGGAATGGTGCCCAACATTATTTTGCTGGTCCAGGCCATCCACTTCAGCCACAGGTCTCCGCCAAGAAACGGGCCTGGCGCGGGTGGCCCCAGCCTTTGTGCTCACATTGTCATCACAAGGCTCAAAGAACCGGTTTTGCTGTGGCTTGCCTGGTGGAACATCCTAGGCGTCTCCCCAATTTTCGCCCAGAGACCGTTCCTGGATGCGCAGGAGTGGCAAAAAGTCAAAGTCCAGCCCAATTAGCATGGCGCGTTGCACAAAATTGTTCCGACTTGTCACTATTTTCTGCCATGTTCCATGTCTTTGACAGTGGAGGCTTTACCCAGCCGTATACAGTTTAAAGCAACCGATCATGTACTGGTGCCCTGCTGACATCAAGTTGACGGCCAACTAAACATAGAAACAGGTACTTATATCTAAAATTTTCTACCTGTAAATGCCACTTCGTTGACCTGCATGGTGCTTGCCGATTAATACCATTTAAAGAACCCGTTGAATAGCAGAACGCCCTATGGACCAGGTGTGACCCGCCGAGATCCTGTACATTCATCCTCACCTTTAAACTATCGGCGCTCTGTTGGCCACATCATCCGCCAGTTTCTCATTTTCGCACATTTAACTCTATTGGTACAATTCCCCTATTCTTTTCGTCGTCGTCATCGTTCTCTATTTGCCGCCGTGGAGTCCACCAACGCGCCCACTTCAGCGATTCCACAGCGCCTCGTTCACCCGATATAATTCAATTCGCTTGACCCTGTGGCTTTGAAGAAAACCAAGGTTCCCATTCGGCGACTGTGGCAAAGTCGTCGTGGCGCTCTCTACAAATTCCCTGTTCCTGTAAACGCACAGCTACTATACATGCTAGGCCACGGATCGCGTATACAGCCTCCACACCAAATTTTGGGTACACGGCCAGGAGCTCTTAACGCTGTAGGCGAACTTTTCGCTACCTACCTATAAACCTCGCTGATCCTCCAGGCAGTTCTACAGACAAGGTTCTGGCTGTTCAATAATAGCCTTGCTGTAAATCAGGGCCCAAACCAAGGCCGACCGAACAGCTCGAACCAGGCTGATCCCACACGTTATAAGGCGTCTGTACCGTTTTCCTTCCACAGTTTCCATAACGGTTCTTCCCTCTAAAGAGACGCCGCATTTTTTGGTGGTTCTCTTTTAAGAGACTACTTCCTATTTACACCCGCCGAGGCTCTCTAGCGCATCCTTGCGTCAACGCTTCCATCCATCCATCTTCTCTGCTTACACAATATCACTGGGAGAGAATTTGGATAAAACTGCCAAGGATAATACTGCGACCAAAAACGGCAGCTTTGCCTCACTTTATCAGTCCCAGTGGGCAGACACTGGCAAACAGCCCTATCAGGACTTGATCGATACTTTCCAATATAATCCTCCAATACGCACGCTCCCAGCAATTGGAAAGGGGATAAAAAAGACGAGGACAACTGCAAACCCATTTTTTACCTCTGAAGCTCGCAAAACGACTTCATTAATTTTTGAGGCGTAACTCGCTTTCGAAAATTACTGACGAGGGTCCTGGATCTCTCAACAGAGGTCTATATTAAACCGCAAGCGCAGGTGGCCGACACGAACCCCCCTTTGCAACTTTTCTACGTCAAATCAGTAGTAGAGTGTTGCTTACAATACTACAACAGTCTTTAGAAGGACCTAGACAAACCAGTTCACACCGCCGCTCGCTTACTTTCACTATCTGACGTTCTCGAAGCTGAACCAAAATTTAGCAAACATCCCCGTCTGTGAAGAGTTTATTAGCCCAAACTTACTGAACGTCTTTATGTTTACGTTTGGACGGGCTCAAAGAAGAAAATCTAGAAAAATTCTTCCTCAAACCGAACCTTGAACCTGGGCACCACAGCATGGGCGACATGTCCTCTCCACCAATTCCCCCACCAATTCCGCAGTCAAAGGCCTCAGAATATCAGAGCAAGGCAGTTGTTTCGTTGGCACAGTCTCCGTCAGCTCACAAGTCCGTGACACGTGCCGGACCTGCAACAGAGCAGTCACTTTCAGCACAGCAAACACCAGCTGCCGAAACACCCCATGATACAAATACACCATCTTCTGCACATAATAGAGGGTCCTTCCATATGACAAGAATGGCTGACGCGCTGCCTCGTGGCGGCTACCGAAACCCACCGCCACCAAGGGGACACCTTCCTCAATACAACCAGCAGACTTCGCACCCAGTCATGCAACTCATGCCACACAACCATTTCGTTGGACCAGAGCATGGATCGATGATGATCCCCGGATACTACGTACATCAGCCACATACGCATCAATACTACCCTGCAAATGCTGGGCAACAGCCATTGCAGGAACGAGACAATGTCAGTTACTATCCAATGCAATATGTCATGAACCATCAACAGCCTCCTGGATATTACCAGCAACCACCTCAGTTTCACAACCAGAATCATCAACGACCAGAATACATAGTCAATCGACACGAATATGTGTACCCTCCCTGGCGACCCCAGGCTCGGCGGTCACCGAATAGAGCAAACAGGTCTCATAGGGAACAAATGGCACAATCAGGTACGATTTTTAATTTGGCAGTAATATACAGTTCTCCATAACTAACAAGCCGATAAAGCAGATATTGGTCGCCTACAGAATCCTCTCCGCGGGCCGCCTAGAAAACCACACCAAGGCGGTAAGGCAAATCTTACGCAAATATACATTCTATAGAACTAATATAATATATTAGGACATGCTGTATGGATCGGAAATCTTCCGCCCCAGACCGATCTTATGAGTCTCGTACGCCATATATGCGAGTTGGCACCAGTGCTTCAGTCTGTCTTTTTGATAGCGAAGAGCAATTGTGCCTTTGCCAATTTCAGGGAAGAAAACGAATCCGTGGATGCTCAAAAAATACTTCACGACTCAAAGTTTCAATCAGTGCGGCTTGTTTGTCGACTACGAAAGACTACTGCCGATGGAGCATCGGACAATCCAATCATCATCGCGGCTGGGACAAGTAGCCCTACCTCTCCAACTATTTCAGGGCATAGATTAGAGCAATCATCATCTCCAAAGTTGGACCGATCGAGCCCATCTGAGAGGCGAGTTTCAGAGAACTCTGTTGACAGAAAGGGCAGCGACACAAGTGGCCGTCAAGATCGATTCTTTGTCCTCAAAAGCTTGACCCGAGAGGACTTGGAGTTGAGTGTCAGGACCGGTCTTTGGGCAACCCAATCGCACAACGAGGAGCTTCTCAATAATGCGTTCAAGGTATAGCATTGCGACTCTATTGACGTGTAGAATGCGCTAACAATACATGGCAACAGACCGCTGATAATGTGTACTTGATTTTTTCAGCGAACAAATCTGGTGAATATTTTGGCTTCGCTCGAATGGCGTCCGAGATCAACCAAGATCCAGACGCCGCAATCCAATTTGCGTCGCACGCCCAGACAGCCGACGAAAGCGAATCATTGAAAGTCGTTACCATCGAGGCGAGAGATAATACCCCAAAGGGCCGAGTAATCGACGATTCTGCACGAGGAACCATGTTCTGGGAAGTTGAATCGAATACTGTCGAGGGTAATGATGACGAAGGCGAAACCATGCATGGCAAAGCCGAAGCCGCGAGCAGCAAATATGCAGAAGAAGTGGACGAGGAGATGCAGACATGGGGCAGACCCTTCCACCTTGAGTGGCTCTCAACTGTCCGCCTACCATTTTATCGCACTAGAGGATTGCGTAATCCTTGGAACTCAAATCGGGAAGTAAAAATCGCTCGAGACGGTACAGAACTCGAGCCATCTGTTGCATTACGACTACTTGGGCTACTGAACCACAACTCCAACACCGTATCAGCTGCACGATTTGTGGATGATCTGAGAGGTATTTATTTATATTAATGAGCGAGACAGTTTGGAGACTAATTTGAACAGGTACTCCGCAAATACGCTAAGGCAATTAGAGATCTGCCGTGCAACCTGCATTGATTTTTGTGGGATAAGCAGAGCACGCGGCTCACCGGTGGACATGACATGCGATACTTCAGCTTTGTTAGCTTCTTTTATTATAAAGCAATGTATATCTTCATGTGTTGCAGGGGGCTCTCTGAGGTATCGTTCTTCCTATATGGTGATGTTGATTCCACTGCACAGATCAGCCACTGCTGGCTAATCCTTAATTGGGAACTTTCCACGCTCGAAATACATATCACTGTAAACGTAAACCATGGAACTACCTGCACACGACGGTTTAACAAGAATGGCAATCGACTAAAATCTCGAGCGGGCCGAAACCACGATTCTATGTCCTTCGACTCCGGCTCTGGCATCACGTCGGCAGAAGTGTGGCTTGACAAGTGGAGGGCTCGGTCAGTTTGGCGTCACAACCACACCACGAATTTTACAAGTACAGCAAATGTTGTCGTACTGTGGCTGTGCATTCTACTGTTTATAGACAAGAAACTTCTGGGCTTTAGCATTGCTAGTATATTGAGGACTGTCCACTGATATGCAAGTGGCCACTCGCGATGCCCCGGCCGCGAAGTGTCACCACGATGCGCTCACTACGTACATGGAATTCCCCAGAGTACCCAGCCATGAAATGTGATGAATCAATCGACACCCCGTCCCCGCGCTTTAGTATCCGGTACCACTCGCAAACTGAAGGATGAGGTTTCCACCATCTCAGGGCCGTGACGTCATCGCAAAAGATCTGCATTTCCTATTTGGGACTGTGGCTAGGTCAGCCACTATATGTCATGGATTCAATCTGACATGGGAAAGATGAAGAAAATAATTTTCATCATAGAACCAAAGCTGTTTTTACGTCTTTAACATTCATTATTCTAGTCAGAAATGTAATTACCGCTATAGGTTCATGGTTTGACGCAGGAAGCTCACCGGACTGGCCAGTTTTAGTGGAAGATTCTAGCACCATCTGACGACTTCCAGTGGGTTCCAAGCTACCCAACACCTGCTTCGAAATCCACGGCTTTGTAAGTTGCCAGCGGATTCACCATGATTCTAGAAACCAACACCATGACGAATATTGCCTTCAGCCTGCAGGAGATTCAATGCTCCCTAGACTATAAAGCACCATCATGAGTCCTTTGAATTTTTTGTTTTATTTTCCATATCACACACTCATATACTCACATCACAAACTCATTACCCTCTTCCTTTTTCTTATATGAACACTTTCAGAGTCTCTAGCAGAACTTCAAGAAACAACACCACAACCCACAAAATGGCCGCCTTCTTCCCTCGCACCATCTACAACACCGAGGCTTCCCTTGTGCCTCTCTTCCGTCTTCTTGACGACTTTGAATCGTCTTCCTCGCGCCATTGCGGCCGTGCTTCCAACGCGCAATGCAAGAAGCAGCAGTACTACCGCAAACCCGCAGTCTCTCACTGGAAGCCCAGGTTTGATGTTCGTGAGACGGCTGAAACATATGAGCTCCATGGTGAGCTACCTGGCCTGAACAAGAGCGACGTGAGCATCGAGTTCACGGAGCCGCAGACCCTTGTTGTTTGCGGCAAGGTCGACAGGACCTACACCGCTGGCACTTCTCCATATGGCACTCCTGCTTCAGAAGAGGTCACTCAGCAGCAGCAGACTCCTGCTGATGAATCTGCCTCAAGCAATTCGCACCAGGCTACCGTTGCAGACGAAGACGACGCCAGCATCCAGGAAGAAAATGGCTTTGAAGTTGTGAGCGAAGCCTCCAACACTGCTCCCGCAACTCCCGAGACCGAAACTGCCACCATCGCCAATCCTACTGCATCAGCTGATACATCTAAATACTGGCTCAGCGAGCGCAGCATCGGTCAGTTTGCACGTTCCTTTAGCTTCCCGGCCCGCGTCGACCAGGATACCGTCAAGGCCAGCTTCCAGGATGGCATCTTGAGCATCACTGTGCCCAAGGCTAAGAAGCACGAGACTATCCGCATCTCCATCAACTAATCCGTCCTATAAACGCATTCGATTGTAGTGGCTGGTTGGCTCATGACTTGAGCATAGTAGTGTTGCATTACTTGGCGTTGGAACTTTGTACCTGACACTCTTATAATTTGCCTGTAGAGTAGCCATAGAAACCAATATATAAATAATGACTTTTGACCAAAGAAAGGTTCCTTTAATTCTTTGAACTTGTGATGACAGTAAACTAGCGGGTGTAAGCGGGATAATGAAGCCGGTAATGTGGGATTTATACGATGTATCCAACACAACATCATGCTTCTAGTAAGTTTGCTCCTAATAGAAGAATAGCCTACCCAGTATACTTCTTCAGTTAATTTTCGACTACAGATATCTCCCGCGCCAGTTTGCCCCTGGAAGCCTGGAAGGGGTTGATTACTCTGCACGTGACCTGGCGTTTTCCCGTTAGTATGGCTGCCTGCCAGGTCGCGCTCCAACGCGTTCTCCCACAACAACGTGCTGATTAACTCAAAAGCACCACCATTTGTCGATTCACGCTCAAAATTTTGCGCATTGAGTAACCATATTAATTATAAAGTGCCATACAGAATGGCTGAGGAATATGACGAACCCCAAATTGGAGAGGAGAGCGGCATGGGTGGCCCTGGTGCCCCAACGCCGCTCAGTGCACTTGAGGTTTGTCGAACGACAGTCGTTTTGGCCATGGCAGTTCAGGGCGACTAACGCTGGGAGAAACCAGGGCATTGCTGGATTGACAAAACGAGATATTCAACTGGTCATCGACGGCGGCTTCAACACGGTCGAGGCAGTGGCATACACCCCGCGCCGTATGCTTGAACAGATTAAAGGCATATCAGAACAAAAGGCTACCAAAATTCTAAGCGAAGGTATTCTAGCCCAAGAATCGCTCCCCGAAGCTAACGCTAACACTGAGACTGCCTAGCCTCCAAGCTTGTCCCCATGGGCTTCACCACTGCGACGGAAATGCATCAGCGACGAAGCGAGCTCATCTCAATCACAACCGGCTCCAAAAATCTTGATACACTGCTCGCGGGTGGCATTGAAACTGGCTCCATTACTGAACTATTTGGTGAATTCCGTACCGGAAAGAGTCAGATATGCCATACTCTGGCCGTAACTTGCCAACTTCCGTTTGACATGGGCGGAGGCGAAGGCAAGTGTCTCTATATCGATACTGAAGGCACATTCCGCCCAGTCCGTCTACTGTCCACAGCCAACCGCTTCGGCCTCTCCGGCGAAGAAGTTCTCGATAATGTTGCATACGCACGCGCGTACAACTCGGATCACCAGCTGCAGCTGCTCAACCAGGCCGCAGCCATGATGTGCGAAACCCGATTCTCTCTCCTTATTATTGATAGCGCAACAGCTCTCTACCGCACAGACTTTTGCGGCCGTGGCGAGCTATCCAATCGTCAGACTCATCTTGCCAAGTTTATGCGCACCCTGCAGCGTCTTGCCGATGAGTTTGGCGTTGCTGTCGTTATTACGAACCAGGTCGTCGCACAGGTCGATGGGGGCCCCAGTGCCATGTTTAACCCCGATCCCAAGAAACCAATTGGTGGTAACATCATCGCACATGCCAGTACTACGAGAATTAGTCTGAAAAAGGGCCGCGGAGAGACGCGTATTGCCAAGATTTACGACAGCCCGTGTCTGCCCGAGAGCGATACTCTGTTTGCAATTGGCGAGGACGGTATCGGCGACCCAGCCCCTAAAGATATGGAAAAGGAATAATCGCTATCTAATGCCTATGCATAAGTTTCTGGCATTTACTTTTTTTTTTTGAGGCTTTATTCTTTTGCTATGACTTCGGATCGACGACTTACGTAGAATACATGATTAGAGGTTTTTTAAGATTTTTTTTCGGCATTAATTAATATCTTTTTAAAGAAAATATAGATCGCAACGTGGAATAGCCGGTTTATTATTTTAATCGTAGCCTGCGGTAAGGTACCACCTTTTCAATGCTTGAATGGGGCACGCAGACAACTGCAGGTACCTTGACAGAGCTGTAGGAAGCTCCACAGCAAATCAACGTAGCGCATCACCGCAAAGTTGATTTTGCCCCAAAGCAACTCCACAGAGCCGCCAAAAAATAGTTGCCTAACTGCATTGACAACGCATTGCACCGCGCACCGCGAACCGTCGATTCGCACCCCTCGACACTGATTCCAGGTAATTACGACGCATGTTATCCTAGAGCAACAGGAGGCGAGATGGATTCGGGCGACACGCAGTATCTCTATAAAGAGACCCGCTTGAACCTCGAGCCTCCCGCCCTGGCATCGATTGTCACGATCCGAGTGCCATCACTTTCTGGCGGCAGCTCACGTAATAGCCACAAAACTGATGGCTCTTCTGAGGATGAGACAACTTTTCGACGGAAGAACCTCGCGACAGCAGCCTCGATATACCACCGCCAGTGGCACGATACGCCAAGAAACTTTCTCTGGCGCGTCTTGGGGGATGGCTACCTACTGAGCGTTCGCGCTGTCGACATCTGTGGCCACAGCAGGGCGGCTGATGCGTCGCTCGTTTTGAACTTTCACTTCACGGTGCCAATTCAGCCTGGCTGCGTGGCCATTTCAGATCCGCAGGAGCACGACGCACTCTGCCTCTTTGTGCTCGACACTTCGTCACACCTGTACACATTTACGCTGCGACCGGATCTCTTTCGAAAAAGAACTGCCGTTGACGCGGGCCTGTCTGACCTTGCCAAGGTGCAGGCCCCGGCTGGGCTGGGTTTCAAGTATCCGCATCGCATGGTTGCTGTGACGGCCAACACGCTGCTTGTGACGGTCAATGACGGTGGCTTGATTCGCCTGGACCGGAACCAAGCGGAAGATGGTACGTCGTTATTATTGGGAGAAAATAAAACAGTTCAAATCGGCTGACAAGATGTAGGCGGTGTTTGGAAGGAAACGTTTTTCAATGTGCAGGGATGGAAGCAAAACCTACGCAGCCTGCTCCCGTTTCAGGGCAACCATACCATCCGATATGGCAGAACCAATATGGAATATAGTGCTGCCACTGCGGTACAGGTAACCGATCTGGGCCTGCAGGGCTGCCTGTTTGCCATAACTGTTTGCCTGGACCACTGCATACGCGTATGGAACATACGCGATGGCCAGATTCTATTCACCGGTGACTTGCTCGGTACCAATCGATCGCCGCAGGAGATTGGAAAGTGGACACTGGACCCTTCCCAAGCAAACCTGGTACAGCTTGTCGGGCGCAGCCAGGGACAGAGAATATGCGCCACATACTCGCCAATCGGACCGGGGGAGTTTAAGTTTTGGAAGGTCGTCGCCAAGGGGCCACACACGATTGCCTTTGAAGATCTCTTCCCTAAACTGACACTTATTCCCGAGACGCCTTCATCCTCAGACATCTGGACCCTGGCCGACTTTGTGCTCACTTCCCCCGAGGACGGTAGTATTACCCTGTGGACGCTGTGGAAGAACAACATGACCTACCGAGTACAGCGTCTAGACTTGGACAGGGCCAACATGTCTCATGTTTGGCAACGAGGCTGGGAAGGTGTCTATTCCGAAACTGGACTGCTGACTGCCGAAACCTCTGGACCTTGGCACCCGCAGGATGTCACCGAAAAGTGGCTGCAGCTAATTCTCAAGCCTGGAAAGTTTACCAAAGCAACACTCGAGGCAGCTCTATCTATATATGAGCGCGGCCTCGGTAAATCCAGAGAAAGCAGCAAGGGACGCGGACTGGCCGAATCCATCTGCACAGTGCTGGGTGCCGCGGCATCCTTGGAAAGAGGCGCGTCTGGTGCGATGGATTACGAGCAGTTCAGATCATCAAGCGAAAGCCAATGGCGCCGCTTCTACAGACTTCTGATTGAGCTCGATAAACAGCGTGGCGAAGCAATCAGTCTTGCGTTTGATCCTGAATCTGAAATGGCCTGGGTTGTCTGCGCTGATCTTGTTTCGGTCATCAGAGAGTGCAGCGACTTAGAGCGCATCTATCACAACCTCAATGCCCCCGAGCAAAACAGACAACAAGAAACAGCCATTATCAGCTCGGCTCTCTCATTTGTTGATGGCTTCTCGGATAGCTACTTGCAGCTCTGCAACGCTGCTCTGCGGCCAGAATTGTTTGAGCCGTCGCAGAAGACAGACTTGGAGCGGATTCAGTACTTTTCAGACAAGGCTGGATTCTGGAGAGGCATCACGGACGAGGACTGTACGCAAATCGTGGAAGTTCTGGGCCAAAATTTTAACTTGGTGACGGACGAGCTCTACAACGAGGTATTGGCATTGTTTAATCTTCCGACAAGCATGAAAAATCGAAAGCTCAACGACCCTGTAACGGAGTTTGGTCGAAAGCTGCTCATGGCTGCCACGCAAGACTGCTTGGCAATGCAGTGGAATGTGTGCTTTAGTCAGCTTATCCTTCTTGTTCACATGGAGTTTGAGTTTGACAGTGAAGAGGACGCCCTTCACCATCGCGTGGATGTTGGATCTGTATTCCGCTCCTTGATCGCCGCCCTGCGCCGGCTAGAGTTCCTCAGAACTCTGTCTCAAACAGAGCTCTCAGTACCACTGTTCAAACCTGAGAAGACCATCGTGCCAAGAAAGAGTGGGGAAGACACCCAGACAATCACGGCGCTGGAAGCCAATGTTGGCCATCTTCTCGGGTTCGGAAACAAAAACGAGTTGCTCAGCAAGAGCATCACCGAAGTTGCGGCCTCACTATGTGCCTCTGATAGCGATATTGAAGTGTCCCCGGCTCTGATCCAATGCTCGCTTGTTAAAAGGGAAAGGGCTGATCTGGCCAGTGCCCTTGCTCCATTCTGCCAGGACGATCCCTTTTCGGTGTACGTTCAGGGCCGTGTCTACCTGGCTTTGAAGGACCATGGCAATGCGGCGATTTGCTTTAGAAGAGCATCTGTTGGGATGAGTAAGTTTCGGAAACCAGACCCGTGCTACACAAACTAACAGCACCAGGCACTCAGAACGTTGAACCGGATCGTCACAGTAGTGGCCTCCTGGATGAAACAGAATGGGTTCTGCTCAACAGTGGCCTTCCCCGATACTACTCCCATATTGTGGCGCTCTACGACGCGCAAAAGGCTCACTCTTATGTTATCGAATTTGCGCGCCTCGCCATGCAATTTACCTCTTCGCAGCCGGATAGCGGCCTCGTCAAGATGGAGATGCTCATGCGCCAGTTCAGCGCCTCGCTCACCACCTGCCAGTTTGAGCTCGCCCACACCAGCCTTCTCTCTGTCAAAGATGACGCGCTACGTTCGTCCAGCTTGCGCCTCCTTGTCGACAAGATGTGTGAGACGTGCCATAACAGCGAGCTCGTCGCACTACCCTTCCCCGGCATGCAGCAGGAGGTCGACGCCTTCTTGGCCAAGCGCTGTCACAACACCGTGGACGTCGTGCACGGCGCGCACTACCACCAGGTCCTGTATGCGTGGCGCATGAAGCGCCAGAACCTGCGCGGCGCAGCGTGGGTGCTCCTTGACCGCATCCAGAAGCTCAAGCTAGCCGGCGAGGGCGACAGGATCACTGGTGACGACGTGCTTGACACCCCGGTCACGAGGCAGTACCTGCTCCTCATCAACGCGCTCAGCTGCGTGGACCCAAAGCAGGCGTGGGTGTTTGATGAGGGCATCGTCGGCCCCACCGATGAGATCAGTGGACTGCCGCAGAAGCGCACCGTCGTGTCACTGGCGGATGTGCGCAAGCAGTACCAGGATGAGCTGGACAGGATTGCAGCCATTCAGAGCAATCAGTTTGGCTTCGAAATGGATGACGTTATGGACCTTGCATGAGAGAAAACAGCCACCCGTCAGTGGAGGAACTGCGCAAATCGGATAAAAAATATAATGGGACTTTGCTTTGGTATTCTGCAGATTAACAATCCGGTTTTCTTTCTGTTTGACAGTTGCGTCTCAACGCTGGATAACTGACATTGATTGCTGTGCACTGGAAACAACACTGTAGTGATATTGTTTAATGTTTCGTTTCGTCTTCTACTTAAATATGCAGAAATTTTCTTTTTTTTTCTTTTTTAGAAAAGTGTTATCTAGGGATGTATAGGTCCAAATGGACCCCCTTTTTTTTTTGTTGCCAAGGCAGTCCCTGTGTCCAGAACCCCAAAAACGCCAGTACATATGCTAAAAAGCAGAGAAGTTTGAAAAGAAGTGAAAAAATGGCTATTCGACAGAAAATTACATGTGGTATAAACCAGAGTCCCATTATTACGCCTCGGTAACACCAGCCAGGTTTTCCGGTGGAGGGGCCGCGAGGGCATGGCTATTCTGATTTTCAATTTGTTGATCAGGAGCCTGGCGGTACAGAATGATTTCTGACTGCTTGAAATACCGGCGAGCGTCTGCGTCTCAGTTTAGCATTAATTCACGAGGGCATGAGGAGATAGTTAATCTGCTTACCTTCGTCAATAAGTACTAGGCTAAGGTAGTACCTTGTAGAGAACTTCTTGTTGACATCACGGAACGTAGGCGTCAGGTCAAACCCGCCGAGGAACAATCGGATGGGAATCGTCTCGCCGCGTGAGGGCGAGCCGTCCATAATCTCGAACCGGACGAGCGTCTCGCTCTCATTGTACTGGTTGGGCGCCGCGCCCGTCGTCTCGCGGCGGATAATAGACAGCTCCATGTGCTTAATCTTGAGGCGGACGAGCAAGAAGTAGATGCGACCGACAATGACGTCTTTGAGATGGTACTTGCTCTTGCTGTACTCAAACTCAATGTGGAGGCAGTCCTCGATGCCCACGTCCATCTTGATACTGCTGTTGATCTCGGGCGGGATGCGGTAGCTGTAGACCCAAATATCCTTTTCACGGATAACGTCGGCCATGCGGCGGGAGACGGTGACGCGAACAAAGTAGCGCAGCTTGACATTGATGCCGTTGTACGACTCGTACTGCTTCTCCACGTTTTTGAAGTTGAAATCGAATGTTTGCGGGTGCTGCAGCTCGCCAGGAGCGGCGAGCTCCTGGTTGAGGGACAGGAACTCATAGTGATTTCCGCGGTCAAAGAACATTTCTACACCAATGGTTTGTTAGTAAGAGAGGAGATTAACTTGGTAGTGATGGCTTTTGCGCCGCGCAAGTCCTCGTCGAGTAGGGGATGCTGCAGAAATGTCGTACCTATCGTGCCAATGAATTGCACTTTGATGCCGGTGTGCTCGAGCCGCTTGCCATCCTTGGGTCGGACTGTCACAGCGCCCTTGACGGACTCGCCGTCCATGTACAGCGGCGCCTTTTCGCGACGGTTCTTGTCGAGCTTGACGTCAACCATAGACCGGTCGTCGGCGGCCTCTAGGACGACGTCAATGTCAACGGGTGTTGAGAAAAAGTACGACATTGTGATAATTCGGTCACCGCGCGCGCCCGTGGAGGCTGTATGAATTTGCACTTGTTCTGTGAGATGTTGTCACTCTTGACGGGCGGCGTAAGGAGCTCGGAGAGGCGGGAGGTTGGAAGACGATGTCGTTCACTGGAAGCTGCGGCTACAGCAGCAGTGGGGCCGTTGTAGAGCTGACGTATCGTTGGCAGCACTGGCTCAGTGGTAGAGTACTACCATACCAGTACTAAGGTAGGAGGTAGTAGTTACAGTATGAAGTCTGATTCAACCTGCGTGAATCCTTAAGTATTAGTTACAAAGCTGGCGACGGAAAAATTGTCTGGATTTATCCAAAGAAAAAGGTGCTTCTAAATTATGCCAACTTTATAGATTAGACACATTCTCTACTATTGCATTTATACAAAGATATTGACGTGATGGATCCCGTCGCATATAAACCCGCCCGAGGTCTTCAGCCTAGTTGTTTTTAACAATTCCTGATTCTCTTTCATTTCAGGTCTCCATTGGCAAAGCCAGCCCTCTCTCATCAGAAACTCACTCATTACGCCCCAGATACAGTTCCTCGGGCCAGAAATCACGTGCAAACTTTCCACAAAAGAAGCCCAACCCATCTTTTGTTCTACAACGTAGAAGTGGTGGGGCTGATAGTTCACCCGGGAAAAGGTCGGCACCACAACTTTTGCCCTCACGTGCACCGAGCCCTAGAACTTTTCTACCCACAACGAGTTCGCTAAAGATTTCGTTGTGTGTCCCGCCGCCCAGTCCCTAGATACCCTCAACCTCACGCCAAATCACCACATCAAATACCGGCAGGATGAAGTACATCCATTCCCAAGAGCTTCTGGAGATTCCCCAGGGTGGTACGTGAACGAATTGTCAAGATTTTATTCCTGGCTACCCGAATGCGGAGGAGGCGAGGACAACGATGGACCGAGAAGAAATTTGAGATGTAATCCGACCCTGCGCCGACTACGATGATTTACTACAGATATCAATCTACCCGAAGATCTTGCTTGAACAAAACTGTGCGAATTGTAAAGGAAATTTGCGAAAATATCAGAATGGCTACGAAATAACAACATCTCAGATTTCTACTCGTCCTCGTCGTACGGCCCTCGCCACACCTACTATCGGGATACAAGCTGGAATAGGAAACCATGTACTGACATTTGTCGCGCCTTATAGTCAAGGTCGCCATCAAGACCCGTATCGTCACCGTCGAGGGTCCCCGCGGCAAGCTCGTCAAGGATCTCGGTCACGTCGCCGTCAACTTCGGCCACCCCTCCAAGAACGTCATCTCCATTGAGATCCACCACGGCAACCGCAAGAATGTCGCCACTCTGCGCACCGTCAAGTCCATCATCTCCAACATGGTCATTGGCGTAACGAAGGGGTTTAAATACAAGATGCGCTACGTCTACGCACATTTCCCCATCAACGTCAACGTCGACGAGAACAAGGAGACTGGCCTGTGGGAGGTTGAGATCCGCAACTTCATTGGCGAGAAGATTGTCCGCCGCGTAGTCATGGCCGAGGGCGTCAATGTCGCCATCTCGGCCTCGCAAAAGGATGAGCTCGTTCTGTCCGGCAACTCGCTCGAGAACGTATCGCAAAGTGCTGCCGACATTCAGCAGATCTGCAAGGTCCGCAACAAGGATATCCGAAAGGTACGACATTATTATACTGGTTCAGTTTCTAGTGGCTTTTTAGCCATCGGGGGATTCTCTTGACAGCCCAACTTGCCAACATGGATATTTGCTAACCTCGTTTCTAGTTCCTGGACGGTCTGTACGTTTCCGAGAAGGGCAACGTTGTTGAGGAGTAAATTTTACGGACACGGATTGTTTCTTTTGCGTTTCTGGGTCTTACAGGAGAGGCGAAGGGTTACTTGCATCATGTCATGTAGCAAATGGGCTACATAGATAAAAAACTAAAAGCAGAACAAAATAATCTAACGTCTTATCTAACGACTATCTGATTTGTGTACCAACCAATATCGTGCAGTGCTGATAAAATGAAATATCGTATACGGTCAGAATCGGGGTTGGAGTTGACGAAATCCGTCATCCTCCTTGTGTTTATATATATATAGAGGGAAAACTCATCAACATTAGTTACAAGATGCCAGTTTTGAAGCTTGCCCATTGGCATCCATTTTCGCTCCCATTCTCTAAAAATCGTCAAGTCGTATCCATGTCGATCCAAATCCAAAACGCAAAAGTATGTGAGAGAGAAAGCAAGCAACAATAAGAATCAGCGAACCACCCAGCTTTGACGTTTTCATGTGATATACTCTGTGGCCTCAAGGCATTTCTTTTTCTCATCCATCCCCATCATTCATTCTTTCAAATTAAAACATTGAATACCGAAACCTAACCAACGCCATGATTCATTGCACAAATGAACAGAATCAAAATCAAAACCAACGCAAGAAAGGCAAAAAAATGCAGCTCGGCATGGATGTCGGCCGGAACGGACCGGTCGGCGAGCAATGAGTATGTCTCAATATACAGTCATGAATAGCAGCACGAGAATGCCAGATGGAGACCTGCATTCTACGGCTATCCCAGAAAAAGCCGATTTAATCCCGCCGGGAGGAGGATCTAGCGGTGTAGTGGGATCTCGTCACTCGACTCCTGCTGTCTCGGCTGTCCCTCGTACGCGCAGATCTGTGCGTGCGCCCTGTACGAGTGGTCCTGTCGCCAGAACTGGCACTGCTTGGAGCAGTGTAGTCAGAATAGCTGTAGTACGAGTCGGTGTAGCGCGATGTCCCCTTGCGCGAAGGGGCCTTCTTGTCCTTCTTCAGGTTGAGCAGGGCCAGCAGCGTGGCCGCGGCACCGGCGAGGCCGAGCCACTTGGCACCGCTCGACTTCTTTTCGCTGCGCCGGTCGCTGACAGAGGACGGGCGACCGCCACCGCCAAACCACCCAGAGTGGCGATCACGGCGCGAGTAGTTCGAGGTGCTATACTCGTCGTGCCTGTCCACCTTTTCGCGCTTCTTGCCAAAGATGGCGTGGAAGAGGCCACGGGCGATGCAGCAGAAGCAAAGGAGAACGAGGAGACCGGCAGCCGCAAGCGAGCCGATGACGATGCCGGCAATAGCACCACCACTGAGCTTATTATTGGCCGTCCCAGAACCACCAGCTCCGGCAGTATCAGAGTCTGATGTAGCGGATGGCGAATGACTCCTGGTCGACGACGCGGTGTTGCTCACCGGCGTCGTGGTGCCCGCGTCGGTCGAACGGACACCAGTTGTGACGACTGTCGTGGTGCCGGTGACGCGGTAAGGCGCAGAATACTGTGTCGTGACGACGCCGTTGCTGGTAACAATGACGGTTGATGGTACACCGTAGCCGGGCTTGGCAGAGCAGCTACCCTTAAAGGCGCACGTCTGCCAGTTGGCGCAGCAAATCTCACCACAGGCGGACCAATCTGAGTCCTTGGGCACCACGCAGTCAACGCCACTAGTGGGCGCGGGTGGCGGTAGGAACCAGGTCAGGACGGTGCTTGTGTAGGTGCGCGTCTCGGTCCAGGTTGTTGTGTAGAGCGGCGAGGCAATGGCGCCGTTTTGGATGCAGGTCGCGACGTCGCCCGACAGCGTGGTGCAGTGCTCGTTGCTGCCGCAGCAAAACTGACCATCGGAGCCGCAAAGTGTTGCGCAGCTGCGGCCGAGAAGATACGCGTACCGAGCGTTGTGGAGGAGATCAGGCTTGGGGTACGGCGGCGAAGCGGAGACGAGAGTATTCGTTGTGGAGGCGGCGACGAGAAGCTGGATGAGTCGTATCCGCCACGACGCTTTGGACGACGAGATTGTCGACTGAGGTATGTGAATCCCCATTTTGCTGCTGAGTCTGCAACAAGCAGATACGCCGTTTATCTGTTGGAATCTTCGCGCGGTCGCTTTTTTTCGGCACTGGAATGCGGGATGGCGGGCCAAAGCGAATATCAGTCAGTGAGTGACCTCACAGTGACACAGACGATTAGTGGGGGTGTATAATTGAAGCTTTGAGATGAAGCTCTTGTGGCAAACACCCGAGCAAACGATATGCAATGAAGATTCGCTAACATCAGTGACTTGACATGTACGACGGGAAGTTTTGTTTGACAAGGACTCGATAGAAAAATATTAAAAGGGAAGAAAACGTTGCCTCTGTCATGTCGGGCGCCTGCAGGATGACTTTTATTCAGAAGGTTGGGTGTGTGGGCTGGCCGAGCTAGTTACTAGGTACCTGGGTTTCTTCCCCAACCTCCCACTTACACAAGTATGGTGCCGAACCAGCCCCTCCAATTTAGTGCCACCTGGGTCGAAAAGCAAGCCTGACGAGCCAGGATCCGCCAGCCCTCAGCGCATCTGAAACGAGAATAATAAAGAGGCGCGCAGGTTTGCGGAAGGAAATTTGTCTTTCTTCTCTTTGTCTGTTATTCCTGGATGGCTGCACCTCAGCTTTATCCCTGTCTAGCACAGCAACGGATCTAGAAACAGGGTTCACTGTGAAATGGCAGGTTGCGTAAGTCAAGGCAATCTGCCTTTTAGCCACTTGCTGGTGTGTGGACGTGAGTGAGTGAAATAATCTGAACATATCGCCCAGTATCTACGAGAGTTTCTCAGATCTGGAGCTGCTATCGAACACTTTGCCTGCGAGGTTCCTCCACTCTTGCACTCCCAAAACCCCGTCCTAATCACAAGACTAATAAGTACCGTTTACTCCCACCGCTTTTTGATTGGGCTCGAGTACACGCCCGATGGAAATCCAGTGGCGAAAATACGAGAGTTGAAGGTAACTTATTGTGTCTTGTGAGAGCCATAGCGCGCGTATACGACTGCAAAGGTTTTCCTACAGCATCAAAATGCCCAACCTGATGTTGAAGCCCGTTCATTCCCGATGGTGCTGTTAACTTGCGAGTACTGACCAGATTCCCTGTACTGCATTGCCATCAGGCGATACATTGCATTGTAAAGCCTTACAACGTATGCATAAAACACTTATCGCCACATTATTTAGTTTTCTCGGTTTATAGGTTTGTTAGAGGATGTCAGGCAGACAATGGCAATTGTGAGGGGTTTCTGAGTCAATCCGCCCTCAGCTCACCTACCTGATCTCCCATTCAAAAGCAGGATCTGGGCGAGACCATATACCCTGGCGAGACCACGTTAGCTGCAGCTAGTTTCATAGGTGGGCATCAGATACAATCCTCCTTGGCCGGGTCTCCTACATTTAGAGCATTGGGTTTACTGACTTCTGTCGGCTCCATACAGTCCACCTGGCGTCATTGTCCCAGTGCAGTGTCGCCATGCTCACACTGACTCAACGCTTAAAGGAAGTCTAAAGAAAATAAGGATATGTTAATTGTTCCCAGAAAATTAAAGTTGACATTTAGATATAGAATCAGTGGTTGTTCAAATGCAAGTCTGCCATCTCAGTTGGCGCAAAGAAGCACAGCCACAGGTCCGAGCCAAGACCGTAGTGGGGGGGAATGCTGTGGCTGACATGGTCACTCATTGGCTCTGTCCTGTTCTCACCAGCTCTTGAGCTCACAGAGGCAGGCTACATCATCAGCGGACGTCAACTTCACCTTCTCCCTCTACTGGCTTTCAGACTATTCGCCGCAATCATCCCAATTCGTCAGCTTTGTACGATAGAACGTCTGCCTACCGCACCTGCCTGATAATCACTCTCTGCGACGCGCGAATAACCATGTCGCTCGATCCGCCGACGTACCTGGCTTCCCTGCAGAGCAACATCCGCCAGCGACCAATTCCTTGGGAGGGAGCTGTCCGTGCCGGTACCTTGACTGAGGACCAGCACGCCAAAATCCGTGCTGTTGATAAGGCCAAAAATTCTGAGCAGCGAAAGGACATTGTCGAGGCCGACCTTGATGGCTACCGCTTGCTCTTTGTTGGCGGCAATGGAAACTCCAGCGTCCTGGAGACGGCTTCTAAGCAAGCCAATGTCGTACAGTATATTCTTGTTCTACTTGCTGACGTCTTGGATGGTACGTTGACACCCTGAGGCTATACGGCGCGACAAGGAAGCTGCGGACATGTAGACACTACCCAGGCTTACCTTGCGGCCCTCGTCTTCTGAGACCTGCCAGGAGCATCTACTAACATAACATTTTTTGCTGCATCCTTAGCCGTTCCGGCCTTATCCAAGGCTCTCTTCAAGAACCCCGACCCATACGCGCATTTCCTACCGCTTCTACACTCCAATACTACCGAGGACCACATTCCTTTGCTCACCTCGCATGCATTGACTACACTCATGGCTCTCTCGCGCGACGAGTCCAAGGCGACTCTGCAGGCCCTGCCGATCCTGTTTACATACATTTCCGGCCTAGCCAAGAGCACTGATGCCGGCCTACAAGATATCGCTGTGCAAGAATATTCGACCCTGCTGCATGGCCATGCCTCTCGCGAGCAGTTTTGGAACCAGCGCAGTGAAACCGTCGCCCCGCTCATCAAGATTCTTCACAGCGCCGCGGGCGTCGGCAACTCTGGCAATGCATCGGCCACCCTGTGGAGTGGCAGTACAAATGGCCGCACTGCGGGCTCTGATGGCTCTGTTGGCGGCGGAGTTGGCCTGCAACTGCTCTACCATGTCCTGCTCGTCATGTGGCAGATGAGCTTCGAGGCAGAAGAAATTGGCGATGATCTCAACAAGTAAGTCTCATCTTGATAGTGCTACGACACAACATGCTTACAGTACGTAGTGAGTATGACATTGTTCTTTTGTACACACACCTCCTGCGGCTGTCACCCAAGGAGAAGACGAGTCGACTTATCCTCTCAACGCTCTACAACTTGCTCGTGAAGAACCAGACCTCGCTTCTGCCCACCGCTGTCCTCGCGCGCCTACCGTCTCTTTTAGAAACCCTGGGAGGCCGCCATCTTACTGACGTTGACCTGCTCGAGGATCTCCAGAGCCTGAGGGACATGCTTGATGAGTACACCAAGACCAAGACGACCTTTGATGAATACGTGGCCGAGGTGCAGACTGGGCATTTGCGCTGGTCGCCACCTCACAGGAGCCAAGTATTCTGGGCAGAAAACGCACGGAAGATTTTGGATCACCAGAATGGCGAGATTGCCCGCCAGCTAGCCGAAATTATGAAGCAGCCCTGGGACAACGACAAGCAGGTTCTTGCCATTGCCTGCAACGACGTCGGCTGCCTCGTCAAGGAAGTACCAGAGAAGAGAAGGCAACTCGAAAAGGCCGGCCTCAAGACGAGAATCATGGAGCTTATGCAGTCCGAGGACGAAAATGTGCGCTGGGAGAGTCTGCGTGCGCTAGGGGGCTGGCTCAAATACAGCTTTGAACAGGCGGCCTAGCTAGGCGACTCGCAGGTGCACGAGTAGGTTTGAAAGAGGATAGAACCAACACAGCGAACTGGCACAGCGGATTGGACAGCGTCACACGGTTCCATGTGTCGCGTTTGTTTTGGGTTTAATTTGAACAATGGCTGTAGTCGACGCATGAGTTGATGTACACTGTACAATGTACTGCTTGTATTGGCATAAATGTTACCGCGCTGCATTTGTTTTCTCTGCATCCTGAACTTGATTCCCGTGTGCTACTTCTAGAAACACATACTACTGATACCATTTATTACCTCGTGCAGCGGCAACGGCGCTGCAGATAGACTGCCGTCTGTGAACCGACCATGAAGTTGGATAACCATTGGGTAATTCTGTTGCGTACAATGGGCGGGAGATCTCGCACTCCACAGAGACTACTAGGTACAGCGCTGAAGTGTATCCGCTGGTCGCTGTAGCGGGACTCTCCCAGCTGCCACCTCTCGCCCGGATCCGTCGTCGATATCGGAGGCCATTTCTACTTCGAGTCCGGGGGTATCCGAGCCCCACCACAGCTTGGCTGTTACGTACCAGGAACTGATAAACATCACATTGACGGAAACTCCAAATTCTTTGCCGCCGGGACTGGCCAAACCATTATCTTCCATCCATCGTCATTGTGCTCTTTCCCTGCCTCGGAAACCCGCCGCATATCCTCAATTGACCTGTTTCCTCCGATAGACAGTAAAAAAACTCGCACACACCTCTCACGATGACGGGTATTGCCATGGCCGCACGAGCTCGTCCAGCTCTGGCTGCCAGCCGCCTCACTACTCGCGTCGGCGCCTTCAGCCAGCGCGGCGCTGCTCGCCACGGCTCCGACGTTGCGGCTGATGATTTGAAAAAGACCCCCCTCTACGACTACCACGTCGCCAATGGCGGCAAGATGGTACCCTTTGCCGGCTACCACATGCCCGTGCAGTACAGCAATCTGTCGCTGGCCGACTCGCACCACTTCACCCGCAACCACGCCTCTATTTTTGACGTCTCGCACATGGTGCAGCACATCTTCAAGGGCCCCAACGCCGCCGCGTTTCTTGAGCGCGTCACTCCTTCATCCTGGGCCACCCAGGGCAACATGCAGAGCAAGCTGACCACCTTCCTGTGGCCCGGTACCGGTGGCATTGTCGACGACACCGTCATCACCCGCATCGGCGAGGACGAGTACTACGTCGTTACTAACGGTGCGTGCCTCGACAAGGACACCAAGTACATTGATGATCAGCTTGGAAGCTTTGGTGGCGGCGTCGAGTGGACTCGCCTCGACAACTCTGGCCTCTTTGCCCTCCAAGGCCCTCAGTCAGCCGAGATCCTCAACGAGATCATTGATAAGGACAGCAATGTCAACCTCAAGAGCCTGTACTTTGGCAACGCCGCCTGGGCCCAGCTCAAGCTGGCTGACGGCTCCAAGACGCACCCCGTGCTCATCAGCCGCGGTGGCTACACCGGTGAGGACGGCTTCGAAATCTCCTTCAACGGCAAGCTCTATCCCGCCTTTGAGACTATGACCCCCGTCGTCGAGACTCTCATCAAGGCCGCCGGCCCTGAACGTCTGCAAATGTCTGGCCTAGGCGCCCGCGACTCCCTCCGCCTCGAAGCCGGCATGTGCCTCTACGGTCACGACCTTGACGACACCATCACTCCCGTCGAGGCCGGCCTCAGCTGGATTATCCCCAAGGAGCGCCGCGTCGCAGGTGCCGGCTTCCACGGCGCTGACACTATTGTACCCCAGATGACACCCAAGAGCAAGGGCGGCGCTGGCGTCGAGAAGCGCCGAGTTGGGTTCTTCATCGAAGGTGCCCCTGCGCGTGAGGGTGCCCAAGTCCAGAACGATGGCGAGACCATTGGTGCCATTACCAGCGGTGTCCCCAGCCCCACGCTCGGCAAGAACATTGCCATGGGCTACGTCAAGGATGGCCATCACAAGTCCGGTACCGAAGTCGACATTGTTGTCCGCGGCCGCAAGAGGAAGGGCGTTGTGGCCAAGATGCCCTTTATCCAGACCCGCTACTGGAAGGGTGACGCCTGAGTAAAAGAGGTTCAACTGGATAAACTTCTCTTTGTTTTGATGATTTAGATTTTGCGTGTACTGATTTTTCAATGTTGCTCATTTCTCCTTGCACATTTTCAACATGATAGCCTCATGGCCAGAGAATAGGTTATTAGTTTTCAACATGTACTCTTTATAGGACCGGCGTTTTATCTGGATATACCAAAAGTTACGGGGTAGCGTTTGTACGCATACGATTCTCCTTGACGAAGAGACGGAAATTTAGATACCAGGGTTAGGCGTTGCAATGCCATTCAAAGTGAGTGAGGGTCGCCACTCGACTCGTCACCGCAAGTAACTAAAAATCGTAGACCTTTCAAATCGTAATTAACGGTGGATTCTATTTTCCATGTTTACACAGAAACAACGTTAGGCTCGACTACAATTTGCTGCCCATGTTGATGTGCACAGCCTTGATCTGCGAGTACGCCTCCAGACCAGCCTCACCTAACTCCCGCCCAATACCACTTTGCTTGACGCCGCCAAACGGCACGCGAGGATCGCAGTCCTGACTGCTATTCACCCATACCATACCCGCCTCAATCTCGGCGGACACGCGGTGCGCGCGCTCGAGGTCCTTTGTGAAGACGGCGGCGCCCAGGCCGTACGTCGTGTCGTTGGCGAGGTCAATGGCCTCTTGCTCCGACGAGAAGCGCGCAATGGCCACGACGGGCCCAAAGATTTCTTCCTGGTAGATTCGCATTGTCGACTTGACATCCACAAAGACTGTTGGCGAGATGAAGAAGCCCTTGCCGTCGACTGACGCAGGGGCACCGCCGGCAGCGAGACGCGCACCCTCCTGTTTGCCGATGGCAATGTAGTCCAGTACACGATCGTACTGCACACGGGAGACCTGTGGTCCCTGGTAGGTGTCCTTGGACCACTGGTTGCCAATCTTGCTCGTGGAAGTTAGCGTCTCGACAAACTTTTGGACGAATCTGTCATACACGGAGTCCTCAACGAGGATGCGCGACGTGGCCGTGCAGATCTGGCCCTGGTTTGACATGATACCGAAATGCGACCACTTGACAGCCTGCTCCATGTCGGCATCACTGAACACGAGCAATGGGGACTTGCCGCCCGTCTCGAGCGTAATGTTCTTGAGTGTCTTGGCCGCCATGCCCATGATCCGAGACGCCGTGGCGGTCGACCCTGTAAACGCAACCTTGTCGACACCTGGGTGCTGCACAAGCGCCGAGCCCGCCACCGCACCATACCCATTCACAAAGTTTACAACGCCAGGGGGAAATCCAGCCTCGCGGATCAGCTCGCCAAAAACCAGAATGCTGAGTGGCGTCTGCTCGGCGGCCTTGAGCACCACCGTGTTGCCGCACGCCAGGGCGGGACCCAGCTTCCACGTCGCCATGGAGAGTGGGTAGTTCCAAGGGATAATCTGCGCAACCACACCGACCGGCTGCCGCAGCGTATAGGCAAACTTCTCCGGCGTCGTGCTGATGGTTTGTCCAAATGTCTTGTCCGCCCAGCCGGCATAGTAGCGAATCACGCCAATGGCCTCGACGAGGTCGCCCTCAAAGGCCTCACTGTACGTTTTGCCATTATCCCAGGCATCAATCGTAGCAAAGAGCTCTCGCTTGGACTCGAGCAGATCCGCAAGCCTGTTCATGAGGATGCCGCGGTCCGTAGCGGCGAGCCGTTTCCACGAAGGGTGCTTGAGGGCTGCGCGGGCTGCGTGGACGGCATTGTCAATGTCTTGCTCGCCCGCAGCGTGGACAGTTGCAATTGGCTTTTCGGTACTATTTCAATCAGTAAGCCTTGATATTAAAGCCTCGTTTCATAGACTTTGTCAAAGCGCACATACGCGGGATCAATTGTAGTAATAGTTTCACCACTCTTTGCAGCAACAAACTGGTTGTTGATGAACAGGCCGGTTGGCTGTGTCCATTTTACGCCATTAGGCGCTTCTAATTGCACAGGAGAGGCCATTCTGGATTTATGTTGTTACTGATGAGTTTTGGAAAAACGAGGAACGGGGAACTAGAGCAACAGGAGAGGAGTGAACAGTAGATGGGCTGCGTGCTCCCACAGCTTATGACAGGACTCTGTGGAGCAAGGCGCGGTGTGCCTCTGATAATCGGTAATATTTGCAATCTAGCATAAACTGGTGTCCGCGCAATGGCTTTTGTCTTTTTTTTTGTGGCCTTATCGTGATGTTCTTACATGTCCCGACCCTGCCCCGCGCTCCGGGTCCGGACGGATGCCCCACTCTGTGGCGGCACCGGCGTCCGAGGACCACCGAGCGGCGTTGGATATTTGGACCTGCGAGTCTGGTGTTGATAGATTGAATTTCACATGCAGTCAAGTTGTATTCTTGCACATACCGAAAGGCCTGCCCGCACCAGTCTCTTGCTAGTATTGCTCAAGGGTGAAAAACACCAGCACCGTAGAATTCCCCTTTGTCAAGTGATGCAGCTGTCTCAATAGACCTACAGTAAATAAGTATCTGTAAGTATGTGAATTTATGGCCTTTGTAACTTTCACGCGGCAAGCCTCCTTGTTAATCCCTTCCTCCTTTCCCCCCGGCATACCAACGCTACAACTAGAGACGGCAACATGGCGGCCTAGTTCCGCTAGTTAGTTAAGTTGGCTCCAAAATTGTTAGCTTGCTATGGAGCCTGTGATCGACTCTGCCTGTTGTGCAGATCTTTGCGAGGCTTGGCAGCAGAAACTGGAGCTTCTCAAGGCAAAACATGGATTTATTTATCGCCGAAGCAGCGTTACATATATATGTAGAAGTTGAAGCAATTTTAACTAAAAGTAGAATCGACAAATTTGTGGTGTAGTATGAATCCGGCCTCTATTTTACCCTTACCAGCTCGTCAACTTTTCAAAAATAGCAAAAAAAAAAAAAAAAAAAGTAATCGATGGTCTATTGTATGCAATTTCTTTGAGTCTGATCGACCACAAACGGCCCGGGGAGTAGGCCTGTTGTCTGACTGTGGGAATGCAGGCCATGCCTCTTAGTCCAGAACAGACATCCCGAGTTAAACATCATTCAGGGAAACCGTCCCCCACAAAGACCTTTCTCCAGCGACAGTTGCAGCTGTATCGCCAGGCCTACCTACTTCACCGCTTTCGGCAGCTTCTCAGCCATGGTCCTCCCTATCGTCGTCGGTGTTGCGATTCTGCTACTTGTCCATTGATCATGAGGTAACCAAGCGAGAAGAAATGGCCGATAAGCCGATAAACTTGGGCTCTAGAATTGTTCAGAAGCATTCCAAAGATATAAATTCCGTGTTCCAGCAATGTCTCCCAGAGTGACACAGTCTACTGCTCGATACTAGTATTGGCTGTCGTTTGAAGCGGCACAGGTGCAAACCCCACCGCATTGGAAGGAATGAAGCCCAGCACACTGATCGGACGAGGAAAAAATGCAGTGGCTGGTAATCTCAACTACTTCCAAAAGAGTTAAGAAAGCCCTGTAGAGGGAGATCACGTATCTAAAGTAGCAACTGCTGACTCCGAAATCATCTATATAGGCAGTCGATCATTCTCTCAGATTTACACTCACCATCTGTCTTACATGTTCAAGTCACACAACCCAGTAAACATAACCAGCACCCCAATACACACCGTAATACCGCAGACATGCAGTTTTCCGCTACCATCGTTGCCATCGTTGCCATCGTTGCCAGTGTCGCTTTCGCGGCTCCGGCTCCATCTCCGCCAGCTGCTGGTTCTGCCAATCCTGTCGGTGCTGCCCCCCTCGACATCCCTCCTCAGGTACGAATACAGCGGGCTACCATGAGTCGTGCAAGAGGCACCACGTGTAATTCATAAGCTAACAAACCTCTGTATACAGATAATGCAGTGCATAGAACTGTGCGACCACGAGAAGACTCTACCAGAGGGCATCATGTGCCTCTTTGCCAAGTGCGCCAAGGCTGTAAAATCCTTTGCCGAGGGTCCTGCTCCTCCTGCTGCTGCCGCCGTAGGTCCCGCCGGCAGTGCCGCCGGTGCTGTTATGTAAATACACCAACCCATTCAAACCATTGATACATGAGACGTGCTTCGGGCAGGGGTATTAAGAACTCTATGGTCAGAAAGTGAAGGGGTGGCAGGCCATTCTCGCTTGCTCGCAGAGCTGTATTGGACAAGACAAGCTCGCACTAATAACATCATTCGAAGCCATCAAATTACAACTCAACGTGAGTATAAAAATCACTTGAGCTTTGTCGGAATTGGAAATTCATTAGAGTAGTCTAATAAACAGGAGGTCTGCAGCGTATGGACATTTACAACGTGGAGTCTGCTTGGTATACTCTAACGTTCACGTTATACAATGTAACTCTAGAGCCAGCTTCAAGACATACTGTACCATGTAAGACTTTTCTCAATTTTATTAACTGGTGAAACTAAAAATCAAACCAGCCATCCGTAGCTGTTTGGTCCGCGATGGCCGGCTCAAGCCTATTTCTTAATAGACGCCTCCAAGATGCTGATCAGGATATCCGCTACCCGAGAGTTAATCAATCGTTTGTCATAACAAGGGATCATGTTTCAAACTTACCATGGTGCTCCTCAAACACAAGCATGGGTCGCAGGCGAATGGCCTTATCTCCGCTTGCGCCAATGTTTAGGCCGTTGGCCTTCGCCTTTGCCAGTACTGCCTCCCTGCGCGGGCTGTCAAACGCGATGAACGTGCCGCGGTCCTTGCCACGCAGGTTCTCGATTTCGCCGGGGTACTTAGCGGCCAAGGCCTCGAGCTTGCCGTACAGGTACTTGCCGACCTGGGCGGTGCGCTCCACGAGTCCCAGGCGGGTCACCTCCTCGTAGATGCCACGGAAGAGCAGCGCGCGTGCGGGATCACCCATCCACGTATTGTACTGGCGGTAAGGCTTGTCGGGACGCAGCGAGTTGTCATTGTAGTAGAAGCCTGCAGCCTGCGCCTTTTTGGAAAATGTCACCATGTCCGGCGGAGTCTCGAGGTCCCAGTGCTCGTGCGCCCAGAACTTGCCCGTGGCGCCGACGCCGGTCTGCACCTCGTCAACAATCATGAGGACGCCCTTGGCCTTTGTGATCTCACGCAGGCGGCGGAAGAATGCAGGAGAGGCGTGGTTGTCGCCGCCCTCGGACTGAATGGGCTCGACGATGAGCGCGACGACCTTGCTGGGCCAGGTGGACAGCAGACGCTCTGTCTCGACGAGGCAGCGCTCCTCCTCGGCGGCGTTTTCGGCAGCGTGGGCCTCGAGAGGGTACTTGAGCTGCGGGAATGGCGCCGCTGGCCAGTCAAAGGCAGGAATATCGAGCTTGTGGATGGCTTTGCTGCGGGTGGTGCTCAAGCTGCCGAAAAGACGGCCGTGGAAGCCACCGTTGAAGGACAGGATAGAGTACTTGGGTGCACCAGGCTCTTCATTCTTCATGACGGAGGAGAGCTCCTCCGCGGTAAATTCGGCGCCCTTGCGCTCCTGAGTGGCGCGCCAGATAAATGCGGCCTTGAAGGCGAGCTCGTTGGCGTCGGAGCCGGTCATTGACGTAAAGACCTGGCTAAATCCCTTGGGCGCCGCTTTAAGGAGACCAGTCTCAAGAATATCGGCCCATTCGGAGGACGGGAAGGCACCGAGAGCCGGGCGGTTGATGATGGCGCTCTTCATCGCCGGGGTGTCTGCGACTTCCAGAAGACGCGGGTTGTTGTAGCCCAGAGGAATTGACGCGATCTGTGCAAAGCTAATAGACAAATTAGGACAAGGTATTTCCTTATTTTGATTGGGCTTTTTATTATTAGCTAGCCCAGAAACTCATTCCACTTACGCATCCAAGAGAACGTTGCCATCGTGGTCGACGATGCTTCACAATTGTCAGCGCCTTCAGCAGACAGCTCATTCTCCACGACGATACTCACTAATTTCCAGTGCACTTGTCGTAATCGACAACAAAATTCATGCTCCTCGTGTCAAAGACCTTCTCCAGCTTTTCGAGTGCAGCCTTTGATTGCGGCCCAGGGATGACGGTCTTGACGGCCGGCTTCTGAGGTTCGTTCTGGAAGACCTTGGAGGCGGTCGCCATCGGACGCACCGCCTTCAGTGAGACGGCATATCGAGGTAGGCGACGAGCGCCAGCCGAGCGCACTGAAGCAAGCATTGTGATCAATTGAGTCTATTCAAAGGATCTGCGGCAAAAACAACAACAAACAGAATACTACAGACTTCAGATTCCAAAAACTGGAAAGAAAAGAAATGTGCAACCTGCTTGCTGATAAGCTGTGGCAAAAGGTGGTGTGGTGTGTTGGGGTAGCTTATTATTTAGTGAGATTGGGCACAAGTCATTCGGCCGTCGGCCGTCCCCCGCCAACACCGGGTAACAAGGAATTTGGAGGGGAAACCCTGGCACCTGGTAATCAGAGACAAACCCTACTCAAGTTGCGTAAACCATAGGCTCTGGGCTCACTATGAGTCGAGTCGACGTGGAATTCTGTGGGGGCGAGCAGCCTCCAAATTTATTGCGTTATCTGTGCACTAAGTTAGGCGCTCAGAGTTTGAACAGGTTACAGATTCCAACGCCCTCCGATCCAGGGAAATGCGACCCCAGATTCCTTCATGGCCGCCGGGCGACCGCGGACACCCAGCAAAAGGCACGCTAAAAAGTTATCAATGGGTCTCGCGCATGTTCTGTGGGAGACTTGGAGGGCGCCACTGGGGTCATTTGTGCAAAAAGTCTTTGCGGTGTGGCGCTGTGTAGAAGGCGCCAAAGAAGGCGCTTCAAAGTTGAATAGCTCTTCTTTTGCAATAGGGGGAAGGAGCAAGTTCTACAGAGTGCTGTCTGTGGTTGAGCGTGGCCGAGAATCGGCAGCTAGTTTCCTGCGCTGGCAATCTATTGAATGCAGTTCGACTACCAAAATAGCAGCCATAAATTGAGATGAGCCAATCGGGTCGTCAAAACCAGCCCTTAATCTCCTAATTCGGGCTTATAGTCAACTCACACTCTCTGGCTGGAAAGCAATAGAGGGCGCAAATGCTGTCCGACGGCAGCTACCTATGTCCCCTTGCACAGCATAAAGTCTAGAGGGCGCCCTGCACAGCATCATTTTGATGGCAAGGCAACCTGCGATACTGACCGGCCTTATCAAGCTGACTACTGCAAATTCTCAGAACTGTTAGTACAGCCATAGATGAAGAAATGGAAACATCTAAGCACCAACAGCGCCTGTCTGCAATCAGCTGATCCGACTTCGCACCTCAGCAAATCTGCGAATCCCGACAGTTGCAAGCCAATGGTAAGCATGAGGGTTTAGGCTGCCTGTGTAAGAAATGGTGCCCTTCCCTCGATAATCTATCTCACGTATCACCAGGCACTTCAATAGTGTAAAATCCATTCACTCCTGAGTATTTGCAACCCGGGACAAGTTGGAAAGGAGTGGTCTTGCCCATTCGAGGGCAAAATGGCATAGAAAAGATCAATTATTCAATCCTTCGCTAGTAAGTTGCCGTTGAATAAACAGCCGTCACGGCACATGAGTTCTTGTGCGTCACCAATGGCCGAATCGGGCAAGTCCACGTTAGACGGAGTCTGCAACTCCGACATGAACTCAGGTCAGGATTTGCACCAGCCTTGAACACAGCTGATATGGTATTTGCAACATGCACATATACATTTATATCTTGTTCTCTTCAAAGTATTCCAAACCTTTAATTCCCGTAGATGCTTGTTTATTTGTTTATACGTATAATGCCACTGTCGAATTTTCCGACACCGCCGACCAGTGCCCCAAATGCAGAATTTTAAGGTGTGGCGTTCGGCAATACCACCCAACAGCAAGCAAACAATTCAGAGTTCCTATACACGTCTCGGCCGCCTAGCCGTCATGTAGGAATATAAATCTCCAACTAAGCAATTATGTACAGAAATTAGAGTAGTTTTCATGATGCCCAATCACGTGTGCCATCATATACAATCTTGCGGGCCATGGACGACTGAATTACTCGATGTGGTGGCTCCGTTCCTTTTTACTCCGACTTGCATGCAGGAGATTGCCCCAGCGAGAAATCCATGATATCTGCAAACTCCCCACCATAATATCTACTGTATCGCCATATATGAGGCAGCCCTTTAAATCATCATTTGATTTAATCGAGTCACTGCTGTCTGGTCGACGTCGCCATGGCAGGTTCCAATCAACCAAGTGAGCGGCTCGCTCCCTGCAGTCGCCCCGAGTTGGAAAAGCACCACGACGAGGAAATCGGCAAGCCGATGAGCTCGCGCGGCCATGGCACTAGCGAATCCACTCGCCGTGGTCTCAAGTCGCGTCATGCCCAGATGATTGCTCTTGGGGGCTCAATTGGCACTGGCTTGTTTGTCGGATCCGGCCAAGGACTTAAGCTAGGCGGCCCGGCTTTCCTCCTCGCCTGCTACACCATCATCACAATCCTTCTGTACGGCGTCGCCACAGGTGTCGGTGAGATTAGTGCATATCTGCCCGTCCCTGGCTCTGGCGTCGCATATTATGGCCATCGCTTCGTCTCCCGCAGTCTTGGATTCACACTTGGCTGGCTCTATTGGTACATATTTTCGCTCGGTATCGCGGGTGAGATCACCATCACCACCATTGTTATCCAGTACTGGCACTCGCCAGTGCCGACTGCTGCCTGGTACACCATTATTGCCGTCGTCATCATTGCCTGCAACTTCTTTCCCGTATCCGTCTACGGCGAGACCGAGTTTTGGTTTGCCTCGACTAAAGTCATTGCCATCATCGGTCTACTTCTCCTCACCATCATACTCTTCTTTGGCGGTGGCCCGACACATAAGCCCTTGTACTTTAGCAACTGGGCGCACCCGGGCCCGGTGAACACCTATATGGTCGAGGGGGGCATCGGCCGTCTCTACGCCTTTGTCGGCACCTTAACATTTTCTGTCTACGCCTTCATCTTTGCCCCGGAAATGCTAGTTGCCACCGCCGGCGAGATGCAATCACCCCGCCGCAACATGCCCAAGGCTACCAAGCGCTACTTTTACCGCCTCGTCGTCTTTTACCTGCTCGGTGTTCTGGCCATTGGTATCCTCGTCCGGAGTGACAATGCGGGCCTGCTCTCGCCGGGCAACACGGCCGCCGCCTCGCCCTGGGCACTTGGTATCAAGGCCGCAGGTATCCCGATCCTCGACTCCATCATCAACGGCGTCATTGTACTGTCGGCATGGTCGACGGGCAATTCGTTCCTGTACATCTCCAGCCGCGCACTTTACTCGCTCGCGCTTTCCGGCAACGCCCCGCGCATATTTGCGCGCTGCACCAAGCATGGTATCCCCCACTACGCCACAGCCTTGAGCGCTTGCTTTGCAGCCCTGGCGTACATGAACCTGGGCAGCACGGGCTCGGTTGTATTTAACTGGCTTGTCAACATTGTCAACACAGGTGCCTTTCAGAGCTGGATCTGCTGCTGTTTTATCTACATTCGCTTTCACAAGGCCACAGAACTACAAAATGTCACAGTCGCCAATGGTCAAATTCCTTACCGATCAAGATTTCAGCCATACGCGGCCTGGATTAGTGGTCTTGTCTTTCTGATACTTTTACTGCTTAATGGCTTCAATGTTTTTGTCCGTGGTCACTGGGACACACCCACGTTCATCACGTCGTACATTGGCATTGTCATATTTGCATTGTTGTATTTTGGCCACAAGTGTACAGTCGGTAGAAATGATCCCTGGATGACGTCTTTGGAGAAAATCGACCTTTACACCGGCATGGATGAAGTATTAGCAGCAGAGTTGCCACCACCGCCGGCGATTAAATGGTACCAAGCGTGGCGGATTCTGTTTGAGTAGAGCTCGAAACGCACTCAAGCAACATCAATTTGCACTTGGAAACGAGCGGGCGTTGGGTCTTGCCTAAAATCCAGCATACGTTGGCTCAATTTCTTCCGGGCTTTACCCCAATGTAGAGAAGCACTGTTGGCGCCGCCACCAAAGTTTGGCGTCGGCTGATTAAAAGGTTTTAAATTCTTTCCCTTCCTGCATACAATATTTCACGATTAGAATGGCTTGACTCTCTGCCACAATGAAACTGTCGACTGCTTCGACCATATTTGCCATTGCAGCGGAATGTGTGTTTGCAATGGGCGACATTGCACCCAACGAGGAGCCAAACAGAAAAGGCAGACCAGGTGTTTTATTCTACCCAGTATAATGCACCGAGCAGGGCTGCTGCTAATAAACAAGAACTGTAGTCCAATACAGCGTTGATCTGTTCCCGGTTCCCAACTGCAAAGGCAAGGAGAAGTGGATGCCGAAAAAGTTCAACTGTACACTCGAATGTCATCCGTCGCCCGGTTACCTCAGCGCCCGCCTTTCTACACGGGCCTATGACGAGCTCCCATGGCACCGCAAGCCCGACGAAAAGGCCTTTGGCGGCTCCAACCCCGTTGTCAACTATGACTACATTGCCACCGATGGGCCTATGATCATGTCATACAACGACGGGGAGTGTACGAGGGATCAATTTCACGGCCGCGCCCACATTGAGCGTGGTGATTTTGAGTCGTGTATCACGTTTCCGAGCCTCGCGTTTGGATTCCAGGTTGTCTTTCTCAAGATGTGCGGGTATGATGAGCAAAAGGACATGATACTGGCGGCGCGGACGCGTGACGCTGACTTGGCGGAAGAGGACTGGTTCTCCCCGAACAGGGATAAGCTGGAGCTTGTGCTCAATTGGTATTCCTACCAGGGCAAAAGAATTACAAATCCTGTGGACAAGCCCCGAGACAATTGATACTTGAGGAAGAGAACACATAGCAAAGGCAATGGTCGGCTTTGGAAACAACACTTGGCGGTGATTTCACACCATTTAGTTCTTAGAAGGCCACCAGGTTTCTTAATGCTGATGGCTATAGCAACAACTGCTGCAATATAAAACAATAATAATAGTAATGATAGTAATGATAATTAAAATTGCGAATGGAAGGGAAACCCAGTGTAGCACCACATGAGCAGATGACCTGTCGGGACAACCCGACATGGTGATGGCTCGAAGTCTATCGTTGGATGACAACACTACGCAGATGTGAACAAGCAAGCGGGTCAAGGCAACTACCAAGTCTGGGCAATCCGGGTTTGGATTGCGAAACCCCTTAGAGTCAATGATGCAAGATGTAGCCACGGAAAAACCATAGGAGACAGCCACACGTAAAACGCAGTTCAGTCCCCCTCAAACAAGCGGCAGATTTACTCTTGCAACTATAAAACCATGATCATGACGAATTCTATCGGGAGTAGAAGGAGTCGGTGTCTCGAGCAGTAACTCATGAGGTCTTTGTCGTTGCTTGGGAAGTGAAGGAGAAGAAAAGAACAAGAAAATTTGCTTCTAATAAGACATGGAAAAAAGTGGGACCTACAGAGCCTGGTCAGCACCGGTGGTTGGACTTGTATCCACACATTGGTAAGCGCTGTAAAACTAGTTAGTACTGTTGTAAATGGTTTCTTTAGGTACTTACAGACATTTACAGACTCTTTTTAAGGCTGAAGATGCACACAAGTTCGCTCAGATGATCCCAGTCTCTTCTACGCACAACCGATGACGCGGCTGATCTGTCAACCGCTCACCCGCATATGGTTGGGCACCAATCCACATTTGTTCACACCCAAAAAGCAGTTGCATCATGCGGCATGCCCCGGAAACGCCACCCTGCAGACATCACAGTCCGTCGAACTTGGCTCTCCCAGTGGCGCAACTAGACGTGACACCCACTCCTTCAACACGTGTAGCTAACTGCGGCCCGAGATTGGTCCTGCCAGATAGAGTAGCTTGACATCCCTTTACGCCATGCAGAAAATAGTGGCAAGTCGTTCGCGTTTACTCCAAAACTCGTGACAGCTCTTCACACCCAATGAGACCACGGGGCGAATGACGATATTTAAAAACGATCTCATGATTTTTGTCTTTCTTGCCACGTCCTCTGTTTGCTAGTGCTTGTACTTGCCTTAGCAGGTCGTAAAGTCAGTTCGCCAAAACGCTAAACCAATAGGTGCCCGCCGGAACAGACATAGTGCTCTGGGGCGCAAAGTTCTCATAGGGCCACCGGCTTCCCCCTCTGACGACAATGTCGACCAGTCTTCAGTTTCTTGAACAATTTGAAAGTGTTGAAAGCGAAAAACCTCTAGCTTGCGAGACACTCATAGCCGACCCACTTTGGAGCTAACCTTGATGGCGTTGATGATCTGACTTGGAGCCACCAAGATTTGATTAACCCACACGCTCTTGCCTTCATTTGCATCGTATCGTCAGCTTAAGGGGAAAAGACATTGCCAGATACAATATTGCCCACACGAGCACCTCATCTGAGCAAAGGCGACGTCTGTGACTTGACATGGGGTCCAAGTAAAGGCTGACACTCATAGACGGCTCAACAGCATTGCCCCCTCTATGTCGTCAACAGTGCGGTTTCCGGCGTTGCTGCTGGCCCTCACCGCTGCCTTGGTCCTGGCCGTATCGCCGGTCAACGGTGACCAAAAGGTTCTGCTACAAAATCAAGGAATCTCGACTTCTGACGAGCCCCGGAAATTGACTGGGAGATTCCTACACATCACAGGTTTGCCGGCTCTATTCTCCCGCCGTTAAACGAAAATACCCTGATTCGAGCATTACCCTAGATTTCCACCCAGATCAGTTTTACAAATTTCACACCAACGTCGAAGAAAGCTGCCACAGCGGCAAAGGCACCGCCGGAAAGTTTGGCGCCGAAGTCTCCGATTGCGACTCGCCGGTCTCCCTCGCCAATGCCACCCTCGACTGGGTGCGCGACAACATCCGCGACCAAATTGACTTTGTCATCTGGACGGGCGACAATGCCCGCCACGACAATGACGAGAGCTACCCCCGCAACTCAGAGCAGGTGCTCGGTGCCAATCGCGTCGTTGCCTCGAAAATGTACGAGACCTTTTCGGCTGACGCAGGGGGCCTGGAGCTCCCTGTCGTGCCTACATTCGGCAACAACGACTTTCTCCCGCACAACATCATGGTCCCCGGCCCCAACCGATGGTTCATAGACTACGCCGACATCTGGGGCCCCTTCATCCCGGAAGAGCAGCGCCACCAATTCGAATATGGCGGCTGGTTCTACACCGAGGTTGTCCCCAACAAACTTGTCGTCTTTAGCCTCAACACCATGTTCTTCTTTGACCGCAATGCCGCCGTTGATGGCTGCGCGCTCGCATCGGAACCTGGCTACAAGCACATGGAGTGGCTGCGTGTCCAGCTACAGCGCCTGCGCGTCACCAACGTCAAGGCGATTCTCATGGGGCACGTCCCGCCCGCCCGCACCGCCACAAAACAGAACTGGGATGAGACGTGTTGGCAGCGGTACACCCTCTGGCTGCGGCAGTATCGCGATGTCGTAATTGGCTCGCTCTTTGGCCACATGAATATCGATCACTTTGTGCTGCAGGACACACACGACATTGACGAGGAGAAGCTTCTGCACGAGGACGACGACGCCGCGCAGGTTCGTGAGAGCATCGACTTTAGCAGCAATGGCGAGTTCGGCGTCATGGGCAGAACAGACTATCTGCAAGACATCCGCAAGCAATGGTCCCAACTGCCCGGTGCTGCGGCTGACTCCAGGGAGAGCCTAGATGTAGATGCCTTGGACGACGGCCCCGATACAGCTACCCTGGGCAAGAAAAAGAAGAAGGAGAAGAGTCTGAAGAAGATTGGTGGCAAGTACGGTGAACGCTACCACATTTCCATTATCGGGCCAAGCGTCATCCCAAACTACTTTCCCACCATGCGCGTGTACGAGTACAACATCTCCGGGATAGAGGACAACCCCGTCTGGAAAGACGTGCATGGTACGCCGTCCACCATACAAGGCGCCCGGTTACAGCGCGCTCGCGAGCACGGCTTTGCGCCAGATGAGCTAAGGCGCGGCACAAATGACCATCCTGTCCTCACCGAGGCTGAATTTAAAGCACAATACCCTGAGATTTTCCAGGACGACATTGCCACTTCTGTTGGAAAGAAGAAGAAGAAGAAGGGCAAAAAGGGCAAGGACTCGCTCGTCATACCCGATGGGCCAAACACCGACGCCCCACCAGGACCTGCATACATGCCGCAGACGCTGTCATGGTTGGCGTACACGCAGTATTTTGCAAATCTGACTCGCATAAATAACGAGGCCGAGCACGACGACGGGAAAAAGCACAAGACGCACCCTGTCGAATTTGAGGTGGAATACGACACGCGAAATGATGACCTGTATCGGCTCAAGGACTTGACGGTGCGAGAGCTCCTCAAGTTGGCGCATAGCATTGGTATAGGCGGCGATCAAAGCAGTGATGCCGACGAGGTTGTTGAGTCAGAGGGGTACGACGGGGAACCCGAAGAGGGTGAAGAAGAAGCGGTCGGTGATGGTTTAGATGTGTTGCGGAAGAAGAAGGGAAAGAAGAAGGGAAAGAAGAAGAATGACAGGGATAGAAGGAATCATCTATGGATAGGGTTTCTGCGACGGGCGTTTGTTGGCACCATGGACGATGATGACTTGGAAAAGCTGTAACGGAGCAAGGTCAGGGAGCGAGCGTGGCTTTTTACACATTGCATACACTGGTTTCGGCGTTTTATTGTAGGATGGCAAAGATGATTCCTTGGATTAGGTTCTACGCGAGGTGCAACGTGGCAATTTCAAATTTCTGCATTTATTCAATTCCTTCAAAGGCAGCCTCACAGCTGATGGTGAAACATTACGTGACATAGTAGTGGCCTATGTCACAAAGTAGACGTATTCGACATGGTAAACGTGTTTAAAATTGTTCATCCTCATTAATCAAGAATCCTCTGCAATCTCTTCGACGCCAGTGTATACCTGAGCGGATTGTGCAACAAACCGAACATAGTATGAGATGTAGAAAATGTTCATTCGGAATATCCAATACCTGAAACGCCAGTATCACCATAATAATAAGTCTTGTTTTAAGTAGACATGTCGAGCCAGCACCGCTGTCTCTGTGGTTGTACATTCATATTGTGACTGTATTAACGCTGCCAGCACCAGGCTGACTTGGCGTGTGTCCTGTACAAGGGTAGTCGAAAAACCGCAGTACTCGTGTAAGTTATTGTGGATCGGTTATGATAATATTCACTGTCGGTATCGGGATTCGGTTCTGGTCAAAGTGTTGCCTTGTCACAGTTGGGCGAGTGGCCAATTTGGCGTACCAAGGGCGGAATGTCTGCCGGGAGTCGACTGGACCGTGGCTGTTAGTCGTAGAGGTCGTGACATCAGACTGTTTCTTGGTGACATCTTCGCGAGCCACGAGGTAGGAATCATCGCCAAATGCCATGTCGTTCTCCAAGCCCATTTCCCGAAAGACGGAAGTACGCCCTTTTTGTATGTTGCTGCTGCGGACTGCAAAGGCTGGCAAGCGTAGACCTGCGCCTTCACGGAGTCGATCCGAGGTGATGTGTGAGTTGAATTTGGGGCGGACTGGAACCGGAAGGACACTTGTCGAGGCTGACGGGCTCGGACCTGAAGGAAGGGTGGGGGAGAGCGCAATAGTTGCCATGGCTTTCGCTGAGTTGTTGAGCCTGTTCAAGGGTTCGCGATTCGTATTAAATCACCGAGTTGGATGAGGGTTGTTGGACTGCGCTGGTCTGAGACATCAATAGCACGAGATGCCAGCAAGTCAACAGGGAACTAACTAAGCGATTATTTAGTGAAGTCCGTTACTAGTATATAAGAAGACTCGATAAAAGACTCTGACAGTAGCAAAGGAAATAGACGGAAATAAAACAATAAAGGAAGCGTTTGGAATGGAGATGATGAGAAAAGGAAATTCTTGGTGGAAGGATGGACGGGAATAAAACGAGTAGCGTGAGAAGGAAGAAGCCCGCTCAGCACATCCACCACAACCCATTTCTCACTCTCTGTTGCCGTTTGGGGATTCAGGCTTGCACTAAATCAAGCCGCCACCCTGCTTTGAACGGAAACGATGCCACCAATTCCACAGCCAATGTCCGTCTCGGGCGTGGCGTTGCGGAGTCGTTACGGGGTCCAAGTCTTGGCTTGCACCGGCCCGACAACTGCCTTGAAGTTGAACACTAAACCTGATCCAAAACTTGGAAATGGCAGGCAGGGAACTTTCTTCTGTCCAGTAAGATTCCTTTCCATCGTGATTTTGCTAAAACTCCGAGGTACTAGAGGAGGGCTCGCTGACTGATTGATCGAGGACAGAAACACGGCCATGGTCGTCAGTTTCGAACCGGCAGCCTCGATTGCTCAATATACTCCTACATTGTGATACCGAGCCACTAGCGAATAAACCCATTTTACGGACTGACAGGATGCTACAAGGCACACCGTAAATAGTAGTTCGAGCTGCTACCGCAGGTTGACCGCACTACTTCTCGGCACTGTACATGGGACATCACTTTGTCGACTATTTACAGCGTATTAAGTCAGCTCTCACCAATTTCTTTCCGGTCGCATTTGAGCCCCATGTTTAGTTGAATTTGTCGCACGGCGGCTTTGAGCTGGGCTTGGTTCGACGAGTCAAGCTCTCAAGTCGGCCAAATGCTCCAGTGGCAAACTTGGTTGGAGATGCTCAGCCTTGTAATAAGGGCAACAACGCTGAAAGTATAGCGTGAGGGTCTCAATTCGGAACTCGTACATATTTGCCGAAACCATACCGTTTGCATCAATCATTGGGCCAAGTAAAACGAATTGATCGCAACGGTATTGATACCTGCCACAACCCTTTTCTCGTTCTAGCTCTGAGCATGAAACCCTGGCCCCTAGATTATTATTTCCAGCTGCATCCAACGATGATCGGTACCTGTCGGCAAGTGATCTGCAATGCCCCGCCATTTAACATGCGAACGGCCCAAAACAGAGAGTTTCAGCGATGGGAGGCCGTTAAGGTAATCAATTATGACTGGATTGAATCTTTACCAACAACGTTCTTATTGCCGCCTTTATTCAGTGTCTCGGTGATATTGCAAGGGTTGCAGAACCCTAGGATGTGAAACTCAAGAAGCGACTTCAGAGTACCGAAGAGGCGAGAGCATAAGCGGATCTGGCTGCAGAAGATACTATTGGTAAATTGAAGGCGGAAAATACGGTTACTGATGCTGGCTTCGCCTTGAGTAAGAGCCACAGACCCAGCGGACCCGCGGCTTAAGCCAAGCTATCTTGGTCAGGTTGTTGAACGAACCGTTTCCCAGAAAATACGAAGCTTTCTCGGAGCCCTGCAAATCTAAGGAGACTGCGCTTGCCAAGCGCGGAGCTCTGAAACAGCGGGAGAAAAACGGTACAATAATGGAAAGGGGGATCTTAACTTGAAATTCGCCTGCAGTTCTATAATGGCATTGTGCTGGTGTTTTTAAGGGATTTAAATGCTCCTTTTACTGCCATGCTTCCAACCCAGAAAGTGGAGATCTAGAAGGGACAGGACAATGGAGCGGGACATGGAATAGCTTATTATTAGTAGTCATGTACAGACATAAATACATGGTTAATTTCACAAAATCTGTAAATCTAGTGTCCTTTTGGTAGAGAAATACCTGCCGGATGCCACCTCTCTTCCTTTATGTAGTCCAACGCAAATCTCGTTTACAGTCTCTGCGATTCAGAAGCCCAACAGAGTATATTCTCTGGGTGGCGCAGACACCCACGGCGGCTCCGCCATCTGATCCATCACCAGCGGCACCCTCGCCTCCTCTGGCAGTGGCATCTTCGGCCCGTCTCGTGCAAGCGCTTGCTTGATGCCGACCTCTTTGCCTATATACTGGAGTGCCAGCATGGCAATGTCTTTATCCTCCTGCAGCGTCGTCGGCATGTGAGCGACGAGAAACAGCGGAAACACGAGCTTCATGGCGTCAAAAAGCACCTGTGGAGACTGAAGCACCGTCGTCCGGGACAGCGGCTCCATGGCTACGGGCAGGTTGTCTATGATGACCCGTGAGCTCTCCCAGATGCGCTGCAGCGCGTACCGTCGATGGACGAGTAGCTCCTGGAGTGGTACGGGGCACGGCGCGTAGTGCGTTAGCATGTTGCAGAGCATTTGCATCAAATGGTTGCTCTTAATGACGGCGGCACATTGGATATTTTGCATGTATACATCCATAGTCACGTCGGCGTGCGGAGTCGGTAGCGGCGACCTTGTCTGAAGATATCTCTCATAGGCAAACTCGGCTTCCAGGAGTTGTCGCCGCAGCTGCAGGTAATTTTCGGATGCGCCTCGAAAGTCGCCGGTGCGCAGGTGCTTCATGATGCCCGCCTGGACATCGCAGATGCGCGCAATATACTCTGCGATCCGCAGCGTTAGCTCCTCACCCTCAAAGAGATTCTTGTCGCAAATTCCCAGCCACTCCTCTGTCTCGGCTGGGCAGGACGTATTAACAATGAGGGCCTGAAGCTGGACGGTGTTGAAGGCAGGCCAAAACGCCGTGCGGCCGACGCTCGTGTAGAGCGACTCGCTTCCTCGAGCTTTGAGGATGCTATAAATGCCCTTTGCATGCAGCTGCCACGTATTTACAGGTTGATGGCGGCCCAGAGTCCCGGCCAGGACCTCGTAGTTGGCGAGTATCCAGACGGTGGCGAGTATGTCGTCCCTCTTGGCGCCTTCTGGTGTGCTCAGCGCCCTGTTGATGGCCCGAAGCGTCTTGCCCATGTACATGCACAGCTCACGCTGTGTCTTCCCGTATACCGAGTTGTCCACATGTGTCGGGTTTTTGACATTCATGATGTAAGTCCTCGTAAATATGTGCGCTGACCATAGCAACGGACCATTACGACTGTCTGCGTGGTAGACGTTTTTCAAGAAATCCATGGCTGAATACACGTCCAACAGTAAAGGGATCGAATGCGCCGTCCAGTGTTCTGTAACATGGCCGTATAAAATCATACTGCCAATGGAGTCAGCGGCGGGCTCAGGCCGGTCCTTGATGAACCCCGGCAACGTAACCAGCGCCTTGCTGTCGTCGTCTGTGTTGGATGAGTCGCTGGCAGCACCAGCCTTACGCTTTTTCCGGCGTTTGACAGCTGAAGGGTCTGCATTGCGAAAGACGAGCTCCTGCTGGTCACGATAACCCGGGCAGGTGGCACCATACTTGATGCATCTTTGGCATGCTGGTCTACCCAGATCGCACTGGTGCCAGGTTAGCAGGGATGCGCAACTAACCTGTAGAAGATGGCCAAGTGCAGACGTATTACAAAAGGGGGCCTAGCAAGGAGTAGACTATAACATTAGACTTACCTTGACTCGCCTCTGACGGCAGAGGTGGCAGTCAAGGCTGGGCTTGCCAGTATTCGGCATGGTGAACCACCTAGGACTCTTGCACTGCTACGGTTCTGCGTTTCCTTCAGCGTCCACACAAGTTGCAGGATAAAGTATTCGAGTACAATTTTATGTGACAACCACAACAGGTACTCGATGAGGAGTTGGTGGCAAGAATGCGGTAGTGAAAGGCATGATGTTGGAAGGGGCGTTTCTCTTGAGCGTATGTGGCGCCATACACAAGTCATTGTGGGGCCGATGAGGCTGTACCAGGTCAACTTCTAGGCTGCTTTCGGCATCAAAGCCAGCTGCGTACTCATTTGGCTGCCGCCGTCTCACCCAAGCTGGATGAAAAAGAGCCAAAACTAAAGAATAAATGGAGCAGGGTTCCGTACAGTATGGTATCCAACATAATACAATACTAGTTGGTGAAAAGCAGGTCAAGATTAAAATCATAAATAGTCGTGAAAAAGAGACTGCTGTGTGGGTATTATCTTCTAAAAACAAGCCTTTTGCTCGCATCTTTCCGCTGCATAAAAGATCAAAACAAGAGATGGAGATCCCGCCAAATTATATGCTTTCTCGTGTATCAACAGTATACAAAAAACTATGTCCCAAAAAGAAACGCCATCTATGTTCAGAGCAAGTGCATAGACACAGAAACACAAATTCTATGCAATGGGTAAGACCATGATTGCATAAGGTGCGCCATTAACCTCCGAGTTTACGGAAGCCCTCAACATTCAGCAGCGGAACTTCCATATCGTAGAGTCGGTCCACGCCCTCGTCGGTGCGTCGGTCCACAAAGCTGTTGCATTCATTCACGACCTGCATCCACTCCGCCAGCGCTTGGCCAGAGTAAACAGCATTTCGCACAAATACGCCAGCTGGCTTCGTCGGCTTCATCTCTTCGGGCACCAGATAGCCCGTGTTGGGCGTTGCCGTTCTTGTCACATCGCTCTCGTCACTTGGGCTCGATACACCCGTGTTTGGGCCGTGGCTCGGTCCAAACCAGCCATCGCCACTGCCCCGGATTGGTTCGGCGAGTGAGAGGCGGCGGGTGTTGTCTTCTAATGGTGTGGCCAGAGGGGTGGCATTCTTGGCGCGGTCGATGAGACCAGGCTGTGATGAGCTCGAGATTGTACGCATCCTATCGAGCTGAGCCGGACGGCCTAGCGTGTAGCCAGACAGCCTGTTCTGCGCCGGCCCAGGTAGCTGCGGCACGCTGAGGACGCGCTCCCGGTTGGGTGCAGTCTGCTGCTGCCATGCCAGAATGAACTTGAAGATGAATCTCGGCTCCTCAATGAGCGGCGATGAGCAGCGGGACTCGTTATCAGAGGCTGAAGAGCCGGCGCCGACTTGGAACATCTTTTGTGAATTCGCAGACGACCGCGTAGAAGGCCGGGACCCGACCTCTGCAGTCCCACATCTTGACTGTCGCAAGCTGTCGTCAAATGAATGGTTCTTGGGAAGACCGGCAGGATTAGCTGTGTCTGCAGCAGCAGTCACATTGGTAAAGGAAAGCACTTTGCCAAGCAGAGTCCAGCGCTTCTTGGGATCAGCCTTGGATTGATGAGGCAGCTCGAGATTATCGCCCATCGAAACCAGGTCAGTACCGGACGTGGTTCTCGCAAAGGTGTCCAGGCCAATGATTAGCCCCGACTGGGGAGTCTGCACCTCCTGGCGGATAATGATGAATCGTTTCCCAACAGTGGGCGACATGGGCATGGATGATGGCCTTGCATGGCCCGTCTGCTCTGCCGTATCATTGAGGTACAGATAATGACCCCATACGGACTGCAGTCGTGTCGTAGCAAGCCTGAACAAGGCCACATCAACATCACTAGGCGAGCCGTCGAAGCGGCAAATTCTCCAGCAGAGCAGTCGGTGGTAGTAGGCACGCACCATCGGGCACCAGTTGTTGAAAAGCGAATTGAAGGTATCCTCCGTCAGTAGCCAATCAAAACAAATCTCGGCCTTGCGTGAAGGCTGCTTGGCAGCAATGTTCCAGATTGTATGTAGAAATGCAAGTGCTCGCACTTCCGACATGGTGTTCATGGAACTCAAAACACGCTTGAATACCTCAAACCAGAAGCTCCAGTCAATGTAAGTCGCGATGCCCTGCTCGTCCTCGTACTTGTCATAGATGACGAGAATCTCTTCTAAAAAGTCGAAAAGAGTAAAGCAGGCCGCGTTGTTAAATTTGGAGGTTCTTTGCGTGGCAGCCTTAACTAGTGCGGCAAAGCTCTCGGCAAAGGTATCCTTGGCTCCGTGGAATTCGGTAAAGCTGTCGGTCAAAAAGTCTTTGAGCAGAGCGACTAGCCTGTTCTCAGCCATGCCCTTCATCAGATTAGACGGCGGCAGTGGCATCGCCAAGGCTGAGGCGTCTGCGCCGTGAAAAGAATCGACAAGAGGCGGGTTGTAGGCCTGGCCAATGGCGGCGTGGCGGTGGATCGTCGAGTCGACAATGGACAGGAGCTGTGCCTGGACCAGGACAAAAGCCGGTGCTCGAGCTTTGAAAGCCATAGGCAGACCAGGCAGGAGAAACTGATCAGTGAGCACGTGAAAATATTTACAAAAGATGAAGAAGAGGTCTGTATCACGGCCTTTCCACCTCGCCACCCACGGTCCGGTCCACGGAATCCTCGCAACCAAGACCGACATTTTGGGGATTTGCTTCAGGTTGTTCCAGGCAACTCGTGGCGAGGCCCAGCCGTACGGGCCGAGCTTGGGTGGGAACAGAGCGACAATGTCCTCACTGTCACCATTGTCAGAACGAGGCAGTCCAAGCTCATCGGAAGCGCGCCGGATGAGCTCAGGTGTAAGTCCCCACAGCCGCAACAGAATATCGGCCACGCCCGGCGCGAAGAAGAACGCATAGGCGCAAGTCTTACCGGCAAAGTTGACCAGCGTCAGTGGGGCATGGCGCAAGGACATCTTTTCGACTACCAGTGCCATTTGACGGACCAGGTTCGCGACAAACATGGTCCGTACGCTGTGCTCTGCCGTCTCATCCAGCATCGTGGAGTGGTTTGAATCAAGAGACGAGGTTGTCCAGGAGCGTGAGCGGACTTTTTCTGAGGGTGAGCGGTCTGCCAGCGCTTGAAACTGGGTTGTGGCCTGTCGCCATTCAGATCGCATCATAACCATGGTGGCAGCCTCCAGCAAGATTGGGCGATCCACTCCCGGAATTGGTTGATTGGCTTGCGAGTCGAGCATGTCAAGAATGGCATTCCACCACTTGTTAAGAATGACAGCTCGGCGGTCGATTCCTTCGGGTGGCAGTTTCTTGGTGGAGGGGTGATGCATCGTGGAACGAAGAAACGGCAGAAGAATAGTCTGAATTTGCATGATGCGCTGCGGCATCTGCCTCAGTGTAAATGTTCGGAATTCCAGCTCAAGCGTCTTAAACGACGACCACAGGCTATCGCGCACCTGCAGCGTCATTTCATTTGAAGAATCATCGGTAACGGGAGTTGCGTTGCTCTCGGAGCTTGTTGACTGGGATGTCCGGCTGGTGATGCTCTGCGGCCCGGTCTGGGTTAAGCTAGCGGCTGACGAGGCGCAGCTGTCCGAGTCGGCACCCCAATCCTGCGCCGTCGTTGCCAGCGTCGGTGGCTTGGGCTTGACTTTGGAAAGATAAAATGCAGCCCTGCTGGGTCCGCCCGGCGCCGCTTTGGCGGACTCACGTTCATGCTGCGTTTGTGGTGCGGGCTCCAGAGATTTGTCTTGCTTCGGCGGAGGCTGATCCGGTGTGCTCCTCGGGATCGCCTTGGCAGTCTTATCGACAATGTATTCGGTCGGTGGCGAGGCAACTACAGTTTTGGGAGACGGCGTACGAGAAATCCAGGAGCGTCGTGCAAAGCTCGCAAAGCTGTCGGTGCTGCGCTCTCTGCGCGACGGCTGTCGTGCCATGGCGCCATTCTCAACAAACGGAGCCTCTAGTCGCTGGGCGAGTTTGGCGTCCTCCTCTTTGGTGGATTTGAAGCTTGACAGCCAGGATTTTGGGCGCTCGGCTGTTTTTGATCGAGAAGGGGCAAGTTTGAATCGGGACGGTGGCTGTTCAGCCTTTGAGGCCGCTGGACTTGATGCCGTCTTATCGCTCGCTGTGTGCGGCAGCGCCGGCGCCGGCGCATGGTGTTTGATGACCGGCGACGAATCGAGCTCGCCGGGCAGGTAAAGTTTTGTGTCCAGGTCACCAATCGAATCGAACGATGGAATGTCAAAGGATTCAAATGACGGGAGCCTGGGAAGTTCCTTGTCGAGCGACGGCGAATTCCGAGGGAGCAGCGGCCGGCTAGTGGAGGTCGACGGGAGCTTGGGAGACGAGTGGGAGCGAATAAATTTGCTGGAAGAAGCCGACGCGGCGGGAGCCATGACTGTTTGGTGGAACCTCGCTTTGGAGCGTGCCTTCAAAAGCCCATGAGCGGCGAATTTAAGCTTTCCACCAGTTGGATGGTGTCTGTACACCCGAGTACACAGGGCAGCTATGGGCCGGATTAAACAAATATTTAGGCGTAGCTGAACATTACCAAAGATATCGGAATAACACACCAAGTTGATGCTGTACGAATGCGAAGATGGAGAGCTCTGGCGGGAGCGGAAAGAGTTCAGACCGTGTGCCGGGCAGATAGGGTGGTGGATTGACTATAAGACAGCTAGCCGGCTGTAGATGGGATGAACTGGAAACGGCCACAAAAGAAGGAAAGAAAAGGGGTAGCGCGGGAAGCCGTATAGTCGGAACGACGGGTTGATTGAAGCGTGGGTATCACGTAATGGCGGGAGAGACAGAGGGGGAGTGAATGGCGACTGGAGGGAGGAAGAGAGACTGTGTCGTGCAGAAATGTGTTTTTTTTTTCGGAGCGGCCAAGGTGGAAGCGGGCAAGTCTGAGATTCAGATTTATACACTGGTGCGGGCCTAAAGCGAAACAGGTACTGTAGGATGCGCAGGAGTAGTGAGAGTATAGAGAAAAGAAGAAAGAAACGAGAGCAAAAAAGGAAAGTTGGATATTGTGATTCGGGTGTCGCCAGATTGGCCTCTCTTTAGACCTGCAAACGGCTACCTTCGTAGACGATGACGGTGTAGCGACCAGCACAAAACCACAACGACAAACAGAATAGGTCAACAGAGCAAAAGAAAAAAAGAAAAGAAAAAAAACTGAGAGGAAGAGCGAAGAAAGGAACAACTTGATATGTACTTGGTCGGAAAAAAATTCAGGATTCAAACAACGTCACAGCCAGATCAGAGGAGAAAGCGGGGATTGCATACGTCTTGAACGGGGGTCGTCGGTTAGTTAGCCCATCCAATGGGTCCAGCAAAATGACCAAATTGTACGCTCAAACGACGGAAAGGAGAATAGCTGGTTGGTTACAGCACCGGTGACTCGAGTGCAATGCAGTGGAAACGCCTTGGGGGCGCTGTGGGCTTGCTGCAGGGGAGCCCAAGGCGAATGAATCCCAGCGCAAGAGTGAGGTCTGGCGGATGATCAGACCCCTTGTGGCCCTATTCATTTGAGGGTACGAGGCTAATTTCATGGTCTGGAGTACAACGCGAAGACTGGTAACAATGGACGTCTTTTTCACTCGCAACAATCTTCCTGTCCTGACCATCTGGCCACAGGCAGTTCCTGGCTATACGCTACAATAGGGAGGCCAGTTACAAGGGACGCTTCTCAGGGAGTTTTTGATGGAGCAAAAGGGCGACAGCCAGTAGACAACCAAGGGAACCGCAAGGGAACCCCGAAAATGTCGATCCAGTTAATCTGGACACAATACACCGCATGCTCACACCACACTCTCTCGCTTTTGGGCTTGATGCTCCCCGCCACCATCTTTTCTTCCAGCTAGTGCGTGCCTGTTTAGGGGAAAGCTCCTGAGAGATATATTACAAGGCGCGGCACGTCCAGGTAACTAGTCCAAGGGGGGAGACCTCTAGTACAGTGGGTGGCAAGAAGTATTTGACCCCTACCAGGTATCTTCTGGCGCATAAGCTAACCTAAAATAGAAATCAAAACACTGCCGCTTTAGACTGATTAAGACAGTCCACTGTAAATCCACTGTAACCTCTCTCAGGGATAGGGTTATGCAAAAGCTAATAAAAGCAGCGTTATAGTAGCTTCCTATTTGGGCTAGTCGCAAGTAGATACCTCGAAGGGGTCAAATACTTACTGCCACCCACTGTAGCGGAATGAGGGAGAGACCACCAGATTGTCAAGGCTTTTTAATGAGTTATTGGCTTGGAATTCGCGGCATCCTCCAAATTGCAGTCGGCCGGTCAAGACGGCCGGCGCTCAAACACGTTCTAGCCGTAGCACAGGCATAGCCTCCCAATTCTATGAGCTGCGTCGAACGGGCAGAAGGCTTTGCGGCGGGGATGCTGCCTCGCCGTCATCTGCTGCGCTGGCAAGCATGCAAAGTACCTTATTCTTGGCTGCAGCCGGTCATGCGTCCAGGGGAACCATGCACACAGCTGGACATGGCTCTGCGGAGAGGTTCTCTTCCGCCCCATCCGTCGGTTGGTCAAGCGGAAATAAATACAGCCCAAGGTAGAGAGAGTGACCCCATAACCAATCTATACTGGTAATGTTCGTTTCACTGAAGGTGGCCAATACGATGGGTTCAGCCTCGCTCATGCCCGGCCACTGTCTCAAACGATCGAGAGTAACAGATTCCAGGCCATGACTCTGCAAGTAGACTGCGGAACGATTCCCAGAAGCGTAGGAAAAAGACGTCGCAAAGGCCATTGCTGGCGCCAGGCCTTCCTAGTTTGCTCAAGTCGCTGCCGTTGGCATTTCTAATTTGGCGAGGCGCTAGAGTCAGGCACCACCTCTTAAGTTAACACCCCCGTGGGGCCTGGCGTCGACCACCCGGCGCCATGGCCTCGTTGTTTCTTTTCCAGTTGGGGCTATTGGCATTTGAGCGCATCGCAATTTACCAGTCTTCCGGTGGTGCGATGGTCAGAGCCGGCCGGCCGTGTTGCTCATTCATCCCATCGAGCCAAGTTAAAAGTAAAGATGATTGGAATCGACGAGTGCAGTACTCCGTAATGAGTAATAACCACACAAGCGGATGGAGTTCGCGTCCTTGCAGCCAGCTGAAATGTAAGTGCAACCTTGCCAAGTACTTGCGCGACAGAGGCATAATACACCACGCAAGTTCACTAGGCGACCCTGCATCATTCGCAGCTCCTTGCGCCATCTTTGGAGCCTCTATTCTCGAATCCAAATCTCACCAGCATGTGTAAAACTTGACGAGAAACAGACCCATCAGTCCGGTCTCAGCCACGGCGGGACCAGGTTAACCACAAAATCCAAGGCATCAATCATGATACCTGACCCAGGGCGACCAGAACTCAATTATCTGCCAGCAACGGCAAGGTGCATGCTATTCTGATGTTCTCTATCGGGCCTTAATTATGCGAGCGTCTCCTTTCAGCTGACTGACGGTTGCGCCATCAAATGGAGCAGGGGTTGGTCGTGGTGGATTGGCCCAATGCTTTGGCCATTCAGCCCGTCAAAGCGTTCCCATCCTGGCCATAAATGGAAAGAAGGTAAATTAACCGCCCGTCATTATTAATACCATGCAAACGGCGGATGATATCCCGATCCAGAGATGCAAAATTCATCTAATATTGGATAGGCTCGACAGCCGGGATCGAGCAGAGCCTATATCACATACTATATCTCGGAAGTTGGCGGCCATTCATTCACATTGGATTCTCCACAGATGTTGCCTCTTGCTTCGTCATCTCTTTTGTTTTACGCAGTGTTAATGCTCATGCATGAAGCCTATCATGGCAAGACAAGCAGACACCTCCGGACAAAAGCTCACTGTCCTCGTTCCAATACCAACCTTTGTCGTCCAACACCCTTGCCTTTTGACTAGCTGTCATCAAGACCTGCAGGCAATTTGCAGCACATTTGCTTGCATCTCGCAGCATGCAGAGCAAATGCATGTCTCATAAGCAAAACTAGCATCCTACAATACCAGGCCATGCACATCCAAGACAATTTTGGTTTTTGGCGCCTCTTACCTTCTACACCGCCTCAGAAATGAAGATATCGTGCGCTTTTTTCGTAGTACGCGCCACCATCGAGATGATCAGCGACAGATTCTGAAATCTCAATAAGAAATGTCTTCCATCAGGACAGGGGGACAAGTAGATACACAGGGACAGTCCTTTCGCGCCTCATCAATCTGAGACTTGCCACCTCTTTGCGCAATAGCGCCTTTGGTCTTCGGACACCGCAATCCGTCGCTCTAGAGCAAGGTCGTGTTTAGCCGCATTCAAATCAACCATGCAAAATGCAAAAGAATTTCATAAACGATGCTCTTTCGCCATCGAGAAAAGAAATCATGTAAAGTAAAGCAAAGTAAATCCATCTTAATGCCGCCAGATATCTACCCACTCGGTCCAGCACTGCATTGGCCAGGCTATATTTGCTTTTCCGCCCTGCTCAACGACACGTGTAGTGGACATCTCATTTAAATCCAACGGTCGCAGCTGATAAACTTCATTGATTAATATGGCCCTGTTCTGTGAGCCCACATAGTTTATTGCCTGGTAGCTGTGACGGCATCGCTCCGCCACCGCTGAAGTTTGGATTCTTCACCTCTCGAACATCTCTTAATAATTTAAAATTGTAGAGCAGATTACGGATGTAATTGGTATCCTTTTGGACTATGAGCCGTTCTTTGTCATGGTTTTCATGACCAAAAAATCTAATCTTTCTTCATTCCTTTGCTCCAAGATGACGACCAGGTTTCTTGAGGCACGGAGTCACTTATCAATGCTGAATCTTGTCTCAGGATTAAAATCGGCGTACTAATGCCAACCCAAATACCTACTAGCCCAACCGTAAGATTCGTGTACAATTTTCCTTGTACTGTCAAGTTCCTAGGGCTGAATGACAAAGCAGTTCATGGCGAGCTGACCGGCAACGTTATGAATGAATACATTAAAGTTGAAGACCGCATTGGTTCCTGGAATTGGTATGGATTTGAAAATACGCTAGCAGGCGATCCAGATCTTTACTCTGCAGTCTTCTTCACCATCCTCGACAAAGGGCGATGTTGCTTTCATGCCAAACCACGAAAGAGGTGTCTCGAGCAGCACCTTGTTATAGAAAGCCCTCCAAGTCGAAGCCATGGGCCAAGGCTGCCTCCAGTCGCAGTCGGAGTACTTGATAGTACGGATCTTTTTTTTTTTTCGTATTTTGTTGTGTTTTATTTGCTAAATGTGCATATCTGCGTTCTCCCATTATAGCTCATACTCGCCTTGCCTAGTCATTTAAGTTAGACCATGCATCAATTTAATTTACTAACTGATACAAACTTTGGTCCCTATCGCAGTACTTCATTGGATGCCACCCCTCCTCAATATAAGTCTATTTACAGCCAAAACTCACCGGTTTGGTGTCGGCTTTACCACTTCTGCGCAAATCGCGTGGCAATGGTCAACCGGGTTAATACAACAAGATGGTGAAATGTACTAAATTCAGCCCAGCCTCAGCCTCTTCAGCAAAACCAATGGATGCCGACCACAATACATATATCACGGGCCGTCGCACTGCTGTTTATGCACGAGATAATCGGACAATTCATTCCCTATTTCTAAGCTAACAACATTATTGGCCTCAAACTGAAGTTTACACCCGGAACCCTCTTCCTTGCTGCAGCATCCACTGCAGCCGCCAAGTCGTACGCCGCAGGTCCACCGTGTCCAGCCAGTGCAAACCCCCGGTGACCATGCATGCGTCTCCGAAGGCGGACCTGGCTTTGTTCTCATCTGCAGTTCATCCTGCACCTAGGTTCGGACCTTTGACAGCCCCGGGCAGTGATACTCTACCGGCGACGAGTGGGCTGGGTGCGGCTTCTCAGGCTGGAATGGCCCATGCCCAGACTACGCCGGTGGTCGCGCGACAAACTGGTGCGAACAAGACGGCGACCCTAGCGGAATCCGCATAGGCAGCCCTGACCGGACATCGTTCCCCGTTCTGTCTCAGTGCGACGGTGTATGCTTCAGCAACTTCGGACATGCCGTGTGTTATCTGGAGGGGTACAACGACGATTGCCCTGAGAATGTGAATATTGGGCAGAGGTGGTGTGAGCAAGAGGGTGTGAGAACCGCAAGTTTATAGTGGAATATAAATTCACTAGCGTTTGTGACTGCGGGTTGGGGCGGCCAGATGCTACCATCCGGGTGTGTAATGTAAGTCGCATGGATCATACAGGGCACCACTATGAAGTTTATATCCATATCATCAATATAATATAGGGACGAAGCAATGGGTAGCATGGGCAGACATGCCGGCGCCTCACCAGAGCGCACCACTCGCACACGCTTGCACTTTGTTGGCCCTCACTACATTGCAGCCATTTCGACTTTCAATATCACATTTCATCCGACGGGTAGAATAAACAATCAAGCGTTCTATCACCAAGCGAGCACCAACTTCTACACATGGCTGTAAGAACCCAATGTGGTTTGACTTTTTCATCGCCAAGAGGAATCGCGTATCAACGAGGCTCATATAAATCTTATGAGGTATTTACCAATTATTTACTGTAAAATAGCGACTGCACTTGTACATCATCCACTCCGTTTGCTGCAATGTAGCGGTATAATCAGTAACTTGTATTCAGTTGCCTAGTTAACATCCCAGGGCAAGGCAAAAGCTCTGAAGTAAGGTACAGGGAGTTTGTAAACTCTAAAGGCGAGGGATGAACTTGTTAATACCGATGTGGGTATTATGGAGGAGAAATATTGACCATCACAACACATAAAAGAGGTCCCATGCAGGTTGCTACAATTGCAGGAGCTGTACGACATTCACATCACTGGATTCCAAGCACTTGACGTTACTGGTCAGGATACGGTGATACGACGACAGTTAGCGAGGCAGTGTGTTACGGTAGGCTGCAGGGCAGCCCTAACTGGCACGGCTTTAAAATCACATACGATGCGTCACGCCGGATCTAGTACTGGCCTGCTCGGTTTAGTGGCCGGTGCAGTTGGGTAGGATTGGGATGTTGAAGTTTCACAAGTGGCAGTCTATCAAGTGTGAAACTTGGCTGCGGTCAGCGTCTGGCTGTGCGCCAATCACCAGCAGCTCGAGGTACTCTGCACAAGTTACAGGACTACTGTGTCAAGCCTTGCGCGATGTTCTGGGACAAGGCGGCGCCACAATACGAAGCTTGTTGCCACAGTTCCCCGTTAATGTTGACCTGTGGCACGGATGCCATGCGCTGCACGGGCATGGGTCATTGGATGGCAAAGGGACGATACAGATTGAAGTTAGCTGCGTAGCATGATGAGACTGAGCAAGCTTTTATTAATATGAAGTGCGAGAAGCGCAGGAGTAAGACATTGGTGCTTACACAGCGGCTACCAAAGCAGCTTTACAGTTGATCAGATCACAGAATCAATGGGAAATCCGGGAATCGACAACGATGACAAAAACTTTTAAACTCGAGATTCAACTTCAAGCGAGAATGTCAGCCAAGTCTGGAGTTTACTTGGCCGTTACAAAGCTGGCAGTCCGCATTAGTCGAGCTTCACCTCATGCTGACAAACTTGGACGCAGCCCGTTATGAGGCACTTTTGGGACAGCTCGTTGTTAATATGCAGGCATTCGAAACAACTGGGCAAGGTTAGAATGCACGATGCGTGCCAAATTTGGGCTTGTGTGATTGATATAGAAATTTTCCGCCTCGTATCACAGAATTGCTCTGAATTGCTCCCCTGTGCTGTTACAGCTGCTGCAGCAAGGACATGCCGGAGTTGCTGGGTTGGGGGCTCCGCGCAATGCAGGATTGGATGGCGGGCGCCGCCTCAGGGCCGCTACAGGGCCCACCACTGCGGAGTGCCCGCCGCAGTTTGCTCTGCTCCTGTCCGCCACTCCCGGTGCGTCATTGCCCCTCCCCGGGCTTCTGCTGAGCTTGATGAGTGATGCGTTTCGTCTGACGGCAGCTTCACGGAGACATCTGACACGGACTCGCATGGGGGCCGGGAGCCTTGTGTCAGAAGAATGTATCAGTCAAAAGCACACATACACTCGGCACTTCAAGACAGCAGCGGACGGTTGAGAATGGACAGCTTGGAATAGTGGAGTGAAGCAAAAATGGTTGGGGTCACGATGCGAGGCAATCGTCTTATCGCCAGACTGGACATGGAAGAGGTCCATTAATGCTCGTTGCTTTTAATCTCTCAATTGCCAGTAACCGGAATACACTCAGCTGGCACGCCGTAGCGCGAAAAATCTCTCCTAATAAAACGGCAATTGGATGACACTTGCTCGCTCTCCAGCCCCGCCAATCCAGTACCCCCCATCGAGAACGAAACCCGCTTTTTCCTCACCAAGCACGGCCGTACAAACTTGAAGCTCGCCAACCCAGTTTCTTTCCTCTTACTTTTCTTCCACTCTACATCTCCATCTTAATCTCGTCCTCTTTGGATCTTGAGCTTCTTTCTCCAGATCCGGCTCCTCCCATCACAACCCCTCCCAAAGCTCATATAAACCACAGCCAACATGTCTGGCCCTGTGTAAGTCAACTTTATCCTGCTATCATCTCCTGCTCTTATCTCGACTACCCCACCACCCCGCCAAAAAGCTATTGGAACACGCCCAATTTCCCGCACCCAGCAATTGCACACATCGTCAGTTTTCTAATGGTGTTGATACTCATATGTTGGCCCCCGGATTAATTTCTCGTGTCCCGTGTCTCTTTGGCGAACTGATGGATAGCCCCCTCCCCCCTACTCGTGGATCGTCAACTCACTGCTTCGCGGTAGTGCTCGCCTCGCAAACATCAAGCTTGGCCCGAACTCGAGCAGTAGTGCTACACCTACCCGTCATGACCCCGCCCGTGACCAACATTTGCAAAATGCTAACAATGTCCCAAGCGCTGATCTTGGCCTCATCGGCCTCGCTGTCATGTAAGTTTGCTGGCCAACCGCTCACTGCCGCCCAAAATCGCTGACAAGGGACCCAGGGGACAGAATCTGATTCTCAACATGGCCGATCACGGCTTCACCATCTGCGCCTTTAACCGAACCGTCTCCAAGGTCGACCACTTCTTGGCCAACGAGGCCAAGGGCAAGTCCATTGTTGGCGCCCAGAACGTCGAGGAGTTTGTCTCCAAGCTCAAGAGCCCCCGCCGTGTCATGCTGCTCGTCCAGGCCGGCCAGGCTGTTGATGACTGGATTGAGAAGCTTCTGCCCCTCCTGGAGAAGGGCGACATCATCATCGATGGTGGAAACTCTCACTTCCCCGACTCCAACCGCCGTACCAAGTACCTGGCCGAGAAGGGCCTGCACTTTGTCGGCTCCGGTGTTTCCGGAGGTGAGGAGGGTGCTCGTTACGGCCCCTCCATCATGCCCGGCGGTGACGAGGCCGCCTGGCCTCACATCAAGGACATCTTCCAAGGCATCTCCGCCAAGAGCGACGGCGAGGCCTGCTGCGAGTGGGTCGGTGATGAGGGTGCTGGTCACTACGTCAAGATGGTTCACAACGGTATCGAGTACGGTGACATGCAGCTCATCTGCGAGGTATGACATGCTACGTTTTGCATCTGCTCGTCTGGCTGCTAACATATCTCAGGCCTACGACATCATGAAGCGTGGCCTTGGACTCTCCAACAAGGAGATTGGTGATGTCTTTGCCAAGTGGAACAAGGGCGTCCTCGACTCTTTCCTCATTGAAATCACCCGCGACATCATGTACTACAACGATGATGATGGCACCGCTCTCGTTGAGAAGATTCTGGACAAGGCCGGCCAGAAGGGTACCGGCAAGTGGACCGCCGTCAACGCCCTTGACCTCGGCATGCCCGTCACCCTCATTGCTGAGGCTGTCCTTGCCCGCTGCCTGTCTGGCATCAAGGAGGAGCGCGCCGTCGCCTCCACCAAGCTCCGCTATGTCTCTCGCGGCAGCGGCAAGTTTGAGGGCGACAAGGCACAGTTCCTCGACGACCTCGAGCAGGCTCTCTACGCCTCCAAGATTATCTCATACGCTCAGGGCTTCATGCTGATGCAGGAAGTACGTACCACGTCTGCCCACCCCCAACGTATCTGACCTCTAACAATGCGATGATAGGCCGCCAAGGAGTACGGCTGGAAGCTCAACAAGCCTTCCATTGCCCTCATGTGGCGTGGTGGCTGCATCATCCGCTCCGTCTTCCTCAAGGACATCACCGCCGCCTACCGCAAGGACAACGATCTTGCCAACCTGCTCTTCGACCAGTTCTTCAACGACGCCATTCACAAGGCCCAGCCCGGCTGGAGAGACGTTGTCGCCAAGGCCGCTCAGCTTGGTATCCCGACCCCTGCGTTCTCGACGGCTCTGTCGTGGTTTGACGGATACCGCACCAAGGACCTGCCCGCCAACCTGCTCCAGGCTCAGCGTGATTACTTTGGTGCCCACACCTTCCACATCAAGCCCGAGTTTGCCAGCGCGAAGTACGAAGCTGGCAAGGACATCCACGTCAACTGGACTGGCCGTGGTGGTAATGTCTCTGCCTCCACCTACCAGGCGTAGGCGGATGCATGTGTGGGGTTGCAAAAAGTTAAGAAATAATAGTCAACGAAAACTTTTTAAGTAAATTAAATTGAAAAAAATAAATGTTCATCGACAAGACCACTAACGTCTTCACAATTGCGGAAATGTTCCCCTAGCTTCATGCACCATTGTCTTTGGGATATAAGAGTCAGGTGTTTGGTAATAGTAGGGGATTTAATCTTGGCACGAAGAAATATTCCTTCAGCAATTGGAGCACCGAATAAGAAGCCCACTGCTGTACACACTAATGCCGTCTTCCTTCGCAGGAGGTGTCACGTCGCACACTAAATTTAGCGCAGCGTCTACGAATGTTCATCTGGGTGTTCATAATTGTCAAGCTTTCATGCTAACCAGAATTCCGCTAAGCAGGGCCAATCTTCATTCGGGGTCCGGTCGGGACAATATCATGAGAGGCGCATCAGCATGAGAAGGGGCACATGCGCGAAACCAAAGTAGCCGAAACAGCATAGACGGAAATGATGTCCCAGGACTGTATGGGAGGGAAGTGGAAGAAGTGAGAGACGGCCGTCGCGCAGGTTTTACCTGCAGAACTTTTAGGTGGCCCGCTTTGAGTGAGGGCCGGTTGAAAGTAATTCCGCGGTTCGCTGCAGGGTAGGCGATGGCACTATTAATGTAATGTAATCGATGCTTTTAAAAACGTTGACATGCTTGATTTTCTATTTATCTGTAAGTATCTCTGTTGGTGTAGATACAATGTAAAGTGACTTGTCTACGAACTTTCCTAGTCACCTGTTAACATTATGCGAAGGTATAGTAGTTCGGTCAGTTGTGATTGTTGACAGGCAGTATTTATTGTCAAATCCTACATTACACCAAGCATTGGTCCCAATACTCTAACTTACATTTCAAACCATGTTTTCAGACTCAATGGAGTTTGAACTCGCACAAGGTTGGAGAGTCAGTCAAGCGGCTGAACCGGCGGCTCAAAGATCCTCTCATGACACCTCATGTCCTTATGTCGCTACAGACAAGAAAGCTTACAAAGTGGGTGAATCACTTAACCCTGCCACGCCCCTGAAACAAATTATTCCATGTAGTAAAGTATCAACATCTTCTATTCCATCCCGTCCTTTTTTTTCTCTTTATTAGGAGCTCAGGAAGCATTTAAGAATTCCCTTTATTCGACGAGGAAGGGATGTAATCCCAACGACGCGCTAGACCCAACTGAGTGTTCATCCAACCAAGCTACCGAACTGTTACACGTTGCTTGCAACTACCACATCAACTCCATCCTTTGCAAAACCACACAAGTCTACCAACACCGACACTGTCCATTCCTGACACGACGCCCTCGAAGTTCCGCTGGCCGGGTGCCACGCGACATACTTTGAGCCAACAGGCTTGCCTCGTGACTGGATCACCCTTCGAAAGCTCGCGACAATCTGGCTACGAACACAAAATACGCCCCTTGTGCAGCCTTGAATTCCGATTCTGAAGCTGAGTCTTTCCCGTCTCTGCATCCATCTATTCAAAGTGTATAAAGGACCTCACTCGGCAATTCTGAAGATTTCTCAAGCAACCAACTCTGCGGGCAAACTAGACATCTCCAGCAACTACTACGAATTCAACAACTCACGTTCGACCATACCAATCAAACGCTACACGGCCATTCCACAGCAAGAACTGATCGTATAAAGCAGAAAATAAAACAGTACTGGCTACAACAGTCACTACCCACATCTTCCACTCATCACTTGACGGCATACATCATTTGCTCCAGCCAAAGCCCAGTCAGAAAAGTCCGAGTCCAATCGCAATGGCACCCAAACCCCTTTTCGACATGGCTTCTGCCGTGGCCACCAAGAACATCAAATCCGTCCTGAGCATTGGCTATCTTCCCTATCAAACCGTCCGTCATATCCTCATCCGAGTCGACAGCGCCCCCCAGCTGCGTCAGATCGAGCTGAACTGTCCACAGCTCCAGGGCGAGACGGGCGAGCTCTGGCTCAAGCTCATTGAAAAGGACTTTCCCATGGAGCTCAAGGCCAAGGGGTACAAACCAAAGGATGAGGACAAGTGGCACCGAGTCTGGGAAAAGTACAAGCGAGACCATGACCGCTCGATCCAGGAGTCTGAGGAGCAGCTGCGGAGCGCCCTCCTGGGACTCCGCGAGGACAAGGCCAAGAACACTAGCAAGATTGTCGAGGGCCGCTTCCTTCCATCCGACGCTATGCGGCCCAAGAAGCGCCTGGGACCCAAGGACAACTCCACCAGCGTCCTCAGCTTTGGCAGCGGCAGCAGGACCAAAATGCTTACCGGCGCCGGCGTCATGCGCAAGGCACGCCGCGAGGCCCGCGAGGTCCGTCACATCCAAGGCGCTCTCTCCAGGACCACTACCGCCCCAATACGGGTCCTCGAGAAGCGGCATCTGCCTAGTGCGCCGCCCAAAGCCATGTTACAGGAGCAACGCATAGCCGCCCAGCCAGTCTACCGCACACCAGAGGTGGAGCAGCGCGAGCAGCGCGAGCAGCAGATGCGCAGCCAGGCTCTGGATGAACACACGCAACGCGCAGCCTTCATCTCGGACTCGGAGGAGGACTCGGAGGACGACGCCAGGGTGTATCAACCGGCAAAGGCATCGATGGCGCCAAGGTCATCAAAACCGTCAACGACGTCAAGGTCACCCAGACCGGCCGATTTCTCTCCGCCAGCGCGCGCCGGACCCTCTGCGGCCAGCCCGGCGCGCAAGCCGAGCATGTTTCAGCGCAAATTTGGAAGTGGCGCTGGCAAGCCGCTGGCCCCCACGCCGGCGACGCGCATCATCACGAGCACCAGCAACAAGGTGCGACCTTCTACCCCGCCGGACGTTTCTTCCGTGCCCAAGAAGCGCACCAGCAGCCAGGCCAACCTCGGTGAGCGGGCCGGTACCGGGAAGCGCTCCGTGCAGGAGCGGGCCCCCGTCTCACCCAACGTGTCCAAAGTCTCTGCCAGCTCTCCAAAAGAAACTGCCGACAAGTTGTCGGGTCCGTCGTCACCCGAGAGTGTGTCTACTTCCGCCATGCCGATGCGGAAGAAGAAGGCAGTCAACATCTTTATGAAGAAGCGGCCAGTCAAGCGTGGTTAACAGAACGCAGCTCCAATTTAGAGCATTGAAAATACTATCATCGGACAACACACACACACACACACACACAATGTACAAACTACACTTGAAGAAAATTATGAAACCATGTCATTTAAGCACGGCGTCTGGGCGGGATTGTTTCATGAATCGTTTCACTGGCCAAGGCGTTTTGTTCTGGAAATTGCATGTTACTTAAATGCCAGAGCCGGTGGGTTGGAATTTGGAACCTTTTGTTGTTCAAAGGTTCATCCGTTGCTGTAGCATATAGAGATACACCACAGCAGATATTTCAATTTTTTTGCCACTCCTTCCACACTTCAGCCGGTTTGTTTCGTTCCACCAAAACCAGTGCGTTGATTTGCGAGTGTAATTTCTGTATATGTGCTTTGTAAAGGGAAGAGGATCCCCACCTCGTATCGGAAGACCCAAACGCCGTGTCTGTTTGTATTCGCTGTTTATACGAGAAATGCCAACCGTCCAAGGTAAAGTACAGATCGGCCGTGGATGACGAAAAATATCATGTTGTTTTCATGCCCATGCTCCCTCTATTGACGGCCACCACGAAGGGCGAGGACTAGATGCAGTGTGTCACCGCCCTTGAGGTCGTAGTCGGCGGCGGTCTTGTCGTCAGTCCTGCAGCACCAAAGACGACATTAGCATGGAAAACGAACTAGTGAAACTCGCAATGGGCCTCGTACATTTGCTTGCCGCCGTAGATTAGGCGCTGCTGGACGGGCGGGATGCCTTCCTTTTCCTCCACCTTTTCCTTAATCTGCGAGACCTGTGCGATTTCCGTGGTTAGGTTTCCAAGTTAAGAATTCACAGTGATGTCCACGCACCTTGTAGCCAGACTCAATGTCCAACTCAATCTCCTTTCCGGTCAGCGTTCGCACCCTAAAGGCAAGTGGTTAGCAATGCGGCGTGATTCCAAAGTCGCAGCTGTCTGCGCAAGGTTCTTTACTTGATTAACATGGCAGGCAACAAGTCTATGGTGTATTTGTGTGATTCGGTGGGAAAATGGAGCGGGAATTCTGAGCGTTGCGTGTTGGACTGAAGATGGCAAAGTCAAAAATGTTGGTAGCTGCGTGAAGAGGTGACTGACCGTCATCGCTGCGGGACAGGCGTTGCGGCGGGTGGTGGGGTAGCTTGGTGGCCGCCTGGGTCCTGACAGTTCATCAAGATCCACTGGCTGTCGTCTCGATTTTGGATCATTGAATTATTGCAAGTTTTTCCATTATTGTACAGGCTGTACAAATGAGCCTTTGAACCTGCTCCTGAAGGCACGCATCCAAGTTTTACTAGGCAGGTATCAAGCTTTCACAGATGCTATTAATACAACTCCATACGGTTGACAAAATACAGTGGAGATATAGTTGTTGAAGAGTCAAAACGCCGAACAAAGGCAGGCTGACCCTTCAATGTGCGTCTTCCCTTTTATCCCTTTCTTTGGCCGCTTTATTTCTTCTCATCCGACTCAAAAACATTCAGGCCAAGACCCTCGGCATCCAGCATTAGTCTGTTCTTGGAGCCCGAGTCGTGCATCTGCTGGGCAATGAGACGCGCGTTCTCAATCTTCTTGAGCTCGACGTAGGCCTTGCTCTTCTTGATGGCCTCACCAATCAGCTCGGCGGAACGGGCCTCACCCTGGGCCTTGACAACCATTGCCTGCTTCTCTTGACGCGCCTTGTCGACGACAAAGGCCGCCCGCTGGGCCTCTTGCTGGGCGACCTGCTTGGCTTCGACGGCTGCGGTGAATTCGGGGGAGAAGGCGAGATGCTGCAGTCGGGTTAGCAAGGCCGGAAGAACTACGCGCAGAAGCAGAGTCAACACATACAGTCAGGGAGACATCATCAAGGAGAATATTGAAGCGCGCGGCACGGCGGGACAGGTTCTCGCGGACGAGCTTGGCCACCATCTCTCGCTGGGTAATAAGCTGGCTGGCGTTGAACTGGGCAACGACGCTCTTGAGCACCTCGTTGACAATCGATGGCAGCACGCGCTCGTCGTAGTCGGTACCGAGCGTGCGGTAGATTTGAGGCAGGGCCTCGATTTGGGGGCGGGACAATACACGGCAGGTAATGTTGACCATTTGCAGATCCTTGGTGCCCGTCAAGGAGGCGACATTGCGTGGCTTGGCTCGCACATCGTATACGACCGGTGTCTCGAACCAGGGAATGTTGATGTGTGTTCCTGGCACTGCGTTAGCTATCTCTGTGCGACTGCCTCCAATCGTCCGGCGCCTCAGCATCCTGTCATCAGCATCCGCCATTGCCTACCTTCGTTGTAAATCTCCTTGCTCACGCCACTTAGTCTCTTGTACTTGATGGCACGATGACCACCATCGACGTTGAACAGTGCGTTGGACATGACCATGGCGCCGCCGATGAGAAGAGCACCACCAAGGAGCGCAGGCGCGCCGCCTCTAGGTAGTCGAGGTCCTTGTCCGCCGGCTCCGCCTGACTGCTGCTGCATCTGGCGCAGGCGGCGCATGGCCTCTTCCTGCCAGTTATTCGACATGCTGGGTTTGTTTTGTTTGCTTCGGTAAGATTTTTCGAACAGGAGTGCAGAGTAGATAAGGAATTGCAATCGTTGTTGCGATTGATGCCCGTGCCCGGTATCCGTTCGTTGATTGTCGATACGTTGCGATGATGAGGCCGCGGAGTTTGAGGCAGCTCTGTATTGGCCTGGGGAAGCATGCACGTAGGCCTGAGGCTAGCTGGAACGGGGCCGAAATTTTGGCGGCGATGGATCTGGTCTAACCGCTTTGGTGCAGCGACGTACATACATACTCAGTATAAAATAATTAGTAAAAAATAATTACGTTAACTAGTTAACTAACGTAGTATAAATTAATTAGTATAACTAACTAAGTAACTTAGTATAAAATAAGCCGGACATGAATAAATTGAAATAAAAAAGAAAGTTGCCAAAGCAATTATGATTTAATTTTAATCGTGTAGAGTATTATCGTTGCCTTATTGGGTGTACATATCGTGGTACCAGACTGCAGTAGGCTGACTTTTGTCCATATGCTCTTTCAACTTCTCAACAACGCAGCCATTGTTCCATTAGTCACATAATCCAATGGCAATAGAAGCCAGGTCAGGCCTGGGTTTTCGCGCATACCCGTTGAGCATCCTGAAACCAGCTCGGCAACGGCGGCCCTCCTCCATCACGCCGTGCACCCCCTCGAGGCACTTGGCCGCTTCCCTCATCGTCTCTCCAACCGTCACCGTATCCGCAAGCCTCAGCTCACCGGTGATTTTTTCCATCTCGCAGCGCAGCAACCACCGCTCCCAGCTCCACCCGCCGACAATGCTGCACACGCCGGAAATACTGTCTGCGCTGCCCATGGTCATGGCCTCCATCTGGAGGACCTGAGCTGCCTCATCGGCACCACCTGGAGCAGCTGCGGGAGGCGCCTTGTGAAAGCTGCGCTTTGATCCCATCGGGAGGCATACCCACGCGCGGCGAGTGTCTGTGAAGCCAGCGCGAGCCAGCCTCCTGAGCCAAAGCTTGGATGGGCTTGGGTCGTACCCGAGTGTCTTGAGGGAAAAGCCAAATTCGACGCTCTTGGCCAGACCCAGAGGCCCAGCATTCATGATATCCGAGTCGAGAATGGAAAACTCGAGGTAGCCACCGGGCTTGAGGACACGCATGCATTCGCGGGTGCACGTCTCCCACTCGTCCTCGCCATTCTCGCCAACAAACTTGAGGATGCTATGGAGCTCACGGGCGGAAATGAGGTCAAAGTGATTGTCGGGGAATGGCAGACGGTTAAACTTCTGCACGGCAACCTGGCGGTGGTTGGGCGGGCCGCGAATGTTGGCGTTGGAAACCTGGCGGATGGCCTTTGTCGTGACAGTGTAAATCTTGGCATTGGGGTACTGGAGAGCACAGTGCCACGCCCAGTCGCCCGTGGCCTGGCCGCCAAGATCAAGGATGCGTGCCTTTTCGCGCGGTGTGCCGGGCTTGCCCACGGCGGCCACGGAGATTCTTGCTAGCCGCTTCGTGATGGGTGCCCGAATCAGACGACCGCCGTTGAGAAACTTGAGAGCGGCGACATACCAAGACGGCATTGCAATCTGGTTCATGGCCTCGAGCTCCTTTTCCTTGCGAATCTTTTCGGGGTCGTCTGTCAGGTTGAGATCGCCGCGCACAACGTTGGCGCTGAGTCTCTTCTTGGCCGACTGAGGAACGACACTGAGCTGGTACTTGCCGAGGAGCTGATTCAAGTGCGTCTCGCGAAGGCCGATGCGCTGACCCTGGAGAGCCTCGAAGCGCGGTAGTTGATGCACAAACACATCAGAGCGGTGCGTGCGTACAATGTAGTCGAGGAACGCGCGGTAGTAGGCCGACTCTTGTCGCAAAAGTGCCGAAGGGAGCCTTTTAGGCTGTGCTGCGGTAGGCAGAATATGTGAGAAGCGAACGACCTTCTTTTGCGGCGCCTGAACGGCCGGCTCCCCCTCCCCAGGCTCTTCATCCTCGTCCTCGGCAATCGTCTGAAGAGCACCATCACCACTCTCGTCAACACCCTTGAGATAGGATCGCTGTGCCATGAGCCAGAGTTCCGTGCGGTCAAAGTTAGAAAGTGCCGACTTTTGCTGCTTCCGTGCATATCCTGGATCGTAGTCGACGATAATCTCCAAGGGCGCGTCTTCGACATCTGGAGAGGGTGGTGTCGCATCGCATTGGTTGAAATCTGAGGCTTTCGGCGTCGGGATGACGGGGCGCGCAGTGGGCATGTCATCCTCGTCGTCCTCGTCGTCTAGTTGAACCTCAATGACCTGCTCCACAACTTCGGACGAGGGTCCAGAACCAGAAATGCGGTAGAAGCCTTCCGCAGAGTCAGGTCGACTGGGAACCGGGGGAGCCACATAGTCAATATTCCACGGGCAGCGATAGAACTGCTCTGCTGTGGTTGACGTTGGCGGCGGCATCCCTGCGGGAGACCGACTCGGCGGATGCCATGTGTTTCGGCTCCTGGGAGATAGACCTGAGAAAAAGCCACCGGGAGAGGGAATCTCTAGCTTGCTGAGCTCCATGAGTGATTGACGTGTTGCAATGGGAGCGGCAATAGGTCGAGCATTGGAGAGGAGATCTGTAACGAGACGCAGAGGCAGCTGCTGCATCGGAGTGGCAGACTGCATATCCATTTGCGTGACCTCGAGAGGCCGGTTTGGCTCGTCGTCAGACTCGCCATCTTCAGCGGACAGGGAATGCAGCGTTGCAAGCGCGCCAGGCTGAAGCCTTACTCCCGTCCAGCCCTCGTCTCCGGGGTTTTCGTCATTTCCAATCACAGGGGTGGGCGGAGAGCTCATGGCCGCCAGCTGCTCCGATGTCAAGCTACCATCAAGCGAGGGTGGTGCCGATGGGACATGAAGGGCCTGCTGCTGCCCCATGAAGCTGAGTTGAGCCGGTGACATGGGCAACTGGGCAGACGGTGTCAGCGCAATCGGCGACGTGATCTTTTTGAGCTCATCAATAGCGGACCACTCCTCAATCGCCTGACTTGATGGAATGACTATGCGCTCGGGTAATTTAGATGGCGGCTCCTGGCCAGACCGATGTCGCTGACCCTTGTTCAAGGATGAGCCCTTGCGCAGACCCCGGGAAAAGCCGTCCTCTTGGTCAGAGACATCGTAGATGTCCTCAAACTCGGTGTTGTCGGTCATGATGCTGGCGCGGTTCCACGGGTTCGATGACGTGGTCGGCGAGCTGTCGGCAGAGACGGTGGAAGGTGAGGAAGGTAGAATCGGAGCAGAGAGGAAATTCATGCCACGGGGCGTTGGGAAGTGGTCGCTCACTGGCGAGAACCAGGCATGCTTTGCCACTTGAGGGCCTTGGCACGGCATATCGATCTGGCCATCATCGCTGTCCTCCTCTAAAATCGGGTTAAGCCTCTTTTGCCTTCGACCCAGCGAAGGCTCAGCGGGCTGGAAGCTGTTGAGCGATGCGCGGAGCGTCTGGGCCATGTTGTTGTACTGTGCTATACCGGATAGCCGCCAGTAGGAATGATCCCAGTCCCGCAGCACCAAATTAGAACAAAGTAGAAAAAATAGAACAAAGTTATATCGTTGAAAAGGTGAAGCTGGTGGCCGGCACCAGTGCGTGGAACAGAAAGACAGGCTGCTTCGCTCAACGAAGCCTCTATTATCTAAGGAGTACAAAAGAAAGTTGAAAAAGTATTAAACAGGAGAGGAGAAGCGAAAGTGCAAGACCGAAAAGGGCGGCCATGCTGGCCCGGGGTGGATGGACGACTTATGCGGTTGGGCATCCCAGCTAGGCGCCGAAGGAGCCCATGTAAGCCAGCGGTGGCAGCCATCATGGGGTGTCCGAGTGCGAGATGGGGAACAGAACCGGCAGAACACAGATACGTCGGTGGATTTCGACAGTGTAGAAACGGTAGTTGGAATGGACTGTAGAGGATGAATGGCGTGGGGCACCAGGTCATCATTGCCAGAACATCCAATCGAGGTAGCTTTCGAAGCGCCTTGTTCTCAAGAGGGTGCAGAGCATAGAGCCACAACTGGAGAGTTACAGGGCGTGGACGATGTGGCGTCGAATATGGGACTACCAGGAGAGATGTGGCCAATGGGGGTGTTGTGAGATGGTTCGGCGCTTAAATTTCTTCAGAATAGCGGACTATTGGGTGGTGCCTGTTGCCAGTGACGCATGGCCAGTTGCGAGACACAACTGTGCGAGACACAACTGGGAAAAATTGAATTCAAACTATATTCGGGCGACCCTGGCGTGAATCGAAGTTAATGTTGACAGGATTGTAGATAAACGCGTTGTATGGAGTACAGCGCAGTTCATTCTCACAATGCCGAAGCGATGGCGTGCCACCCGCAACACGGGGCCGACTTGTATACCTTTGTTGGTGATGGAGCTAAAAAGCAAATAAAGTAGTTGGGCAAAACGCGAATTTAGCTAAAGGGTGAGGTGCACGAGATGAATGGATGCCGGCATCTTCACGGCAGGGGCAAGACTGAACTGATGGTATGTAACTGATGGTATTATGAGCTGACTATGCAGCCAGTAACTTGAAGCAATTTCATCAGCAAGTACATAAACATTTCGAATTTGAAGCATTCCTAGCATTCATTCTGCTGATACAACATGCAGTATCGATTGGCGGTGGTGATGCAGGGCAAAAAACAATCTAATTATTACTCATCAGAAATCAAAACCCCTCTGTTAAAATTGTTTCATTTTAAAACGTTTTCTTTTCATTGCAAGGCAGCCAGATATATGTAGATGTAATGGCTGGAAGCTCAGCACAGCACATTTGAAGATGGGCGCCCCACGTCAACGCTGCCCCTCCAACCTGATTTTACCCCGCGATAGGGCCGCCTCGGACTTACCTGCAACCAAACAGCACAACCACCCCTTTGCCAGAAATACATAATGGCAGATGCAGAGCAAGGAGACGTTGTCCTAGAGCCCCAGGCTCGTCATGTAAAATATTGTGGAGGTATGCTGCCCTGATAACTGGTGCTCCCAGAGCAAGTCACGTGCAAATTCTAACCGGTTATGCAGTTTGCACTCTACCCCCGGAGGTACGTGCCACGCCCTCGTCGTCCCGCGAGAAATACGAATCAATGTACTGATAATGCATCGTTGGGTAGTATTGTGAATATGGCGGCACGGTAAAGAAGTGCCAAGACTGGCTGCAGAGCAATGAAAAGGAAATGTACGATAGGATTTGGTCCGCAGGTTCGTCTCCAATCTCTCTACCCGTCACACAGAAGCGCCGCTAACAAAGAATATAGAGGCCCTTGAAGCTGCCACGGCATCCCTCTCTGTCGAGGCCCAGAAGCGCGCCGCCAAAGACGCCCAGAAGAAGACTGCCAAGGCTGAAGCGGCTGAGGCCAAGCAGGCCGATAAGCTTGCCAACAGCACCGTCACAATCAAGCGCATCGAGCGTAACAAGCGCAAGTTTGTCACGGCTGTCATTGGCCTCGAGACTTTTGGTCTGGACTTGAAGAAGGTATTGCGGATATTCCGAGCAATCGCAAAGCCCGTGCTGACAAAACTCTAGTGCGCCAAGGACTTTGGTAAAAAGTTCGCCACCGGCTCGTCCGTTACCAAGGTACCCAGCGGAGGCGAGGAAATTGTTGTACAGGGCGATGTGAGCGATGAGTTGGAAGAATTCATTTTAGAAAAATACAAGGAGATACCCGAGGACAATATCGAACTGATCGATGACAAGAAGAAGAAGAAGGCGGCAGCCAGCTAGATGCCCATTGCAACTAATTATGCATATTGTTTCAGAGCAATCATACTCATTCCATTCTCTGCTATGATGCGATACGAATTTAATAAAGCCGATTATGCTCCCGAGTAGGGTTCCTTCTTGCAACGCCCCATCCCATATCCCATAAGCATATTGCAACCAAAAACACGCCAAAACCAAACCCATTGCTGAACGAAAAAATCATGCCATGTGAATTAATCACTCATGTACGCTTGCGCAGAACTCGTCCAGAACTACTTGTCGTGGGCGCCGTAGCCCTGGTATTGGCCACTCCCTTTCGAATGCTGCCAATGACAGACTTCTTGGTAGCCGCAGTGCTGGCCTTTGAGGCGGTCGTCTTTCGTATAACGGTGCCGTTGCTGCCCTCGCTGGTCTCGCTGTGAGCGCTAACGCGTCGCCCTGTACGGGTTGCTGGGCGGGCCGGCTGCTGCTTTGCTGGGGCGCGTCGTGTCTTGGCCACACTGGCAGATGCTGGGGCAGCACGAGCGTTGGCATTGGAAGGGGCTGTGACCTTTCTAGCACTTGCAGCGCGTGCAGCCTTGGCCTTTTCCACCATGCTTGATAGCATGCTCGTTGCCGAGGCCGCGGAGCGGGTACCGGCCCCCTTCAGCGGTGACCCGGGTCTGCTGAGGTACGACTTGGTAGGGGATGCTATATTGTCACGGTTGAGGAGTCGAGAGTTGGAGGATGTGGGCGATAGAATTTGGGCTGGTCGTACAGAACTGCCGTCCTGCATCGCGGCACGAACGCGCTTCTTCATGGCCTCGCCGTTGAACTCGTTTTCCTTGTCTCCGCCAGTCATTTCAGTGCTACAGAAATTAGTATACACTCAACAGGAGCAAAGAGCGTGCATACCTCGGACGCTTGTTGCTTCGCGCAGTCGCAGGACGACTGTTTTGTTTTTGAGTGATACGCGCCAAAGGAACATCCTTGGGGGGCACGGGCGGTGGTACCGCTGCCTGCTGCTCCTGATGTATATACTTGAGAACCAAATCCCCCATCTTCATCTTTCGTAGTGCAGTCGGGATTCTGTTGATACGTATTTCTATTCGCGATCGAAGGCCTTGGGCCTGAAGGTGATACTGGGCGCGAAGTCGTCGGGCCCTCTCAGTGACTGCAAAATTAGTATACGGGTGGCACGTCGTGAGCCAATCCAAAAGAACAGACATACCTTCCAGCTGCAAGTTCTCAATCAAGGTTTTTTTTTGCTGAAGCGTAATGCCGGCCCTTCTCTTCTTAATGGGGCTGCGCTCTGTAGGTGTTGTCGGCCCATCCTTTACAGGCACCTTGACACCGCGTTGTCTTGTCGAGGCAACTGATTGATCAGAGCCTCGCTTCTTTGATTTAGGAGCCATATCAAACGCTGAGGTTCGTGTATAATGTTGTTACAAATTTTGAATTGCCGCGGACTCGCCGTGTTTGATGGTGCTTGGATGGTAGCGCGCTGTTAGCGGCTACTGGCACCAAAGTAAACAAACGGTCAAAGCTATGTATTATGTCAGCTGCGGAGATACTGGTACACCCAAAGTAGAGGTACATGGCTACGCACTGCCTGCTCCGCAAAGTACAGCAGCTGAGAGGTACTGGCCACTATGGTAGACAAGCTCCAGGCTGACCACCACTGACGACTGCAACAGGCATTGCTGCAACGGCATTGCTTCCTTGACATCATTCCGTGCGCCATCAACACCGAGCTTTGAGCTATTCGCATTCACCGACCCACGGCTCTTGAATTGCAGAGGTCAACGAATAAACGTCACAATCTGCTGCCAAAATGGTTCTCGAGGCGGTCATGGTTGTCGTGGACAACAGCGAGAGCAGCCGAAACGGAGACTATCAGCCCACGCGATTCGATTCACAAGTCGACGCCGTCAATGTATTGTTCCAGAGCATCACGCAAGGCAACCCCGAGTCCTCCGTCGGCCTCATGAGCATGGGAGGCAAGGGGCCCGAGGTCCTCGTCACTCTCACCACAGAGCAAGGCAAGATCCTTGAAGGTCTACACCGGACAAAGAAGAGGATTGGCGGCTCATCGCATCTCAAGACTGGAATCCAAGTGGCCACAGTAAGATTTACCCTTGACCTTGGAAGCCTGCATGGTTTCTCTGACACTCTTAGCTCGCCCTTAAACACCGACAGAACCGCTCTCAACGCCAGCGCATAATAGTGTTTGTGTGCTCACCAATCGAAGAAACCGACAAGGAACTGAAAACGCTGGCCAAAAAGATGAAAAAGGGCAATATCTCCGTTGATTTTATCTTGTTCGGCGACCTCGACGACGATGCCACGCAAAAGAAACTGGAGACTTTCAACGAAGAGGTCAAGGGCAGCGAGGGCTCCCACTTTGTTGTCATTCCTCCGAGTAGCAAGCTGCTGAGCGACCAGCTCGTCTCCTCTCCCATCCTACTCGGCGAGAACGCCGCCGCCGGTGCTGCAGGCGGTATGGGTGAGGGCAACGAGGAATTTGAGTTTGGATTCGATCCCGCGCTTGAGCCCGAGCTGGCCCTCGCCCTGCGTATGAGTATGGAGGAGGAAAAGGCGAGACAGGAGAAGCGCGCACGTGAGGAGCAAGAGGCTGCCACCAAGGCCTCCCTGGAAGGCATCGCAGAAGAGGGCCAAGGCAGCGGCGACAAGAAGGGCAACAAGGATGGCACCGACAAGATGGATACGACCTGATGCTGCTTGGCCCAGGCGCTGTACATTAGACAGGAGCTATGAATTATAAACAAAACTTCACTAGAGGCATACCGTTCAGCAACATCTATCTACACACTTCCCCGAAGGTCGTTATTCACATCCTGGCCTGTGCCGCCCCTATCGGTTGTTTATTTCCCTAATATATGATAGCAACTTGCGGTCAAATATGTCTGACCGCACCGGATTTTGTAGATTGTGAAACGGATTCTTCATCACATAGTCTGTGTACAAGTCGTATATCCTCCTGAGCGTCACATCGACATTTGTTTGTGTGGTGTCTGTGAAGAGGAGAAACTTGATTCCCGTCAAGCTGGTGAAGCACTGGATGCGAAAGTTTTCCGTCTCCAACACCTCTATCCCCGAAGAGGGCTCAGGCCTGCTTGGAATACCGCCAGGCGGCGTGGGGGGTGGTAAAGGCTTGATGGGGTTGAGCCCGGCTGCGATGAGGTCGATACTGAAGGTTTGTGAGTTTCAGTTGGCTGATAAGTTCAACGCATTACGTACCCATGGAAAGTAGAAGCAATTGTTAAAAAGTCATTTGTGCTGACCTTTTGCAGGCCAGTTTCGTGAAAGACTTTGTGGTAGGCTAAGCCCCCGGATTTGAGAATAATGTTGAGCAAAAAGACGGTCCTGGAAGCGGTTAGCTGGGCTGGAGTGTATCGTGTACTGTTGAATGAATTACATGTTTCTGGCTCGACATTCCCATGCGTCTCGTCATATATTCAAGCGATACCTAGAGCTCAGTCGTAGCTGAGATCAATATCCCGTCTCCTCTTGACAATGCTCTTAGCCTCCTGTGCAATTTACCATTTAAAGATTGACGAGAAACGAAGAAAAATGAGTTCACCTTGTATTCCAGGGGATGATATGAGAATGATGCAGGGGTAAGTCATTGTGGGCTTCGACGCTTGCACTTCAACACGGCGCCCCACTAAAACACATCTTGACAACCTCGTCTTGCATCCTAACGATAATCAACATCCCCCATCATTTACGTTTCCACACGCAAGCTTGCGCCTACCAACCACGGTGTCGTTGAAATAATCGCATACATCACATGCAGAAATCCACGTCTTGAGATTTCATACGGCCTCTTTGCGAACGCGCATTGTCTCGCCACTGACCTGCACAATGTCAAACAACAAAATGTCACGGCCGAAGCCGCCGCCTCCCGGCAACGAGGAGGCCTCGGCCAACTTGAATCTGGGCGAGTTTCAAAATGTCGATACCTTGACCCTTTCCGAAGCATCGCTCGTCCTAAACGCGTTGGTTGCCAAGCGACGCAACGACCGAAAGAATGTCAACGAGACAGAGTACGCCTCCCACGCCAATGGCCGGAAGGACATGAAGTGCTAACTCTGGCATGTAGAATGTTGAACCAGACCCTCAGCTACCTCGACCACTTTGCACGCTTCACACAAAAGGAAAACGTCGAGGCCGTCGAGCGCTTGCTGAGCGCCCACAAGGATTTAGCCAAGTTTGAGCGAGCACAACTGGGTAGGATCTGCTACCCTATGACTGAGGGTGTCTTGAAATATTTCTAACACGGTATATAGGGTCGTTATGCTGCGAAAATGCCGACGAAGCCAAGACTCTGATTCCTTCCCTCGCCGACAAGATCAAGGATGAGGACCTACAAGAACTGCTCGAAGAAATCTCCAAGTTACAAAATAGGTAGTCTGCGCTGACGAGTTCAGCGCATACGCGCAACAACTTTGCGAGTACGCCTGCGATACGTCCAGTGGGGTTGGGCATGCTTCGGCAGCGATCAATTTTTTCCAATGTCAGGCGCAAAGGGCGAGTTACTAAACTCTTGAACAATATTGGCGTTTTATTGCAAAGGGAGATGTAATGATTTTTTATTAAAACCTTGACTTCGTTTACTTTCATCATGCGGGCAGAACGGGAATTGGACACCTTCGTCGCTTTCAATTTAAAGAACCCCAAATACAACATGATTTTCAACTTTCGAAGCGCCTGCTAACCCGACCAAAATTTGAAACACCTCTCACTTTCAATCGTCTACTTGGCGTCGGCTTCACCAGCGAGTGTCTTGTATTGGTTCCATTGGTTAATGTACATGGGTCGCCCATTCTCCCGGGGGAGGTGGTTGAGAGTCGCGCGAGGATCAGACGATGGACGCTGCTTAACCGCCCCGACTGACTGTGTCTCGTGTCTCTGGACGGGCTGAGCCGCGGCGTCCGGTGTCGTCATGGCTGTACCAGGCAGCTCTGCGACCTCAATTCCGCGACCGTCCATCTCAAAGGTGTTTTCTGGCGGAGGCGATGTCGTACTCACTGGCTGATCTGCTCTCCCTGTAACAATGGTTAGTATAGGATAACGGCAAGCGCCGCCAGGTTTCTTACCCCCGAATGGTGCGAATGGGTCGTAGCCGTACCCTCGCGAGCTGGTTGACGCTTGGTGCGGTGTAGGGTGTATCGGTAGCATGGCAGAGTCTGGTCGCCGCCCCAGGATGTTGTCATGCATGTCGGTTTTGTCCAGGAAGATGGCCTCATTACCCTTGTCAGACTCTGAAACCCTACGCTGTCGGCGACTGCGCCATAAATACAGCAACACGGCAATCATGGTCGCGACAAAGACGCCTCCGACGGCGATGCCCGCCACAGCTCCCGTGCTGATGCCCCCATTGCGTTGACCGGTGCCGGCCTCATGCCCTGACGCTGTTGCCGTAGGGTTCCAGGTCGAAAACGTGGCAGAGATGGTGGCTGAGCTGTCTACCATCTCCGTGGCTAACGAGGTGGCAACATCGGTAGTTGTTGGTGGAAGGCTCCTGGTTATGGTGGTGTGTTTAATTACCGTGACTGTTGAATCATTGGGAATGGTATGCGTGACACCAGAGTCTACCACTTGCGACGTCGTGCTCGATGGCGACTGTGGCGCCGATGAGGCAGCTGAGGAAGCTCGCAGAGGTGTGGGCGATGGGGTAGACTTTGTGCCAGCCAGCTCGACCGTGGAAGAAGAAACAGGCAGCCGGGTCGGATCCATGTTTTTGTTGAATTGGGGGAAGAAGGTCGTAGTGATCAGCTCTTCTCAATTTCAGGGCAGTTGGCAGCAAGCAAAGTTGTTGGACTTGCACCTTACCAAGGTGCTTGCTTCATAGGCTTGAGCTATTTACCGTTGAGTCACTCAAAGTTGGTTTTTGAAACAAAACAGGATCGCCTGGCGAGTTCGCTTGTTTTGCTTGTGGGACGGGATGTACAACAATGTGAGTGAAATGTGAGCTTGTGTAAGAGGCCGCCAAGGGCACACTCTGCATTGTACACTCGTCAGATATAAGTTTGGCCAAGAGACAGAATTCCAACGATGGAATAAAGTAAACGAAAGAACAGATAGGGCTTGTTTAGGGTTGGACGCAAGCCTCCAAAGTTTAGCGTTTGCTCCATTAGATGGGTAGGGGCGATTAGTTTCTCCCACTGACTACTGTAGAGATACTTGGGACCGAGACAATTCACGGTACAGAGGGTTGCGACATACTTCAATTTCGAGCCGCTGCCTACAACCGTACCTGATACTGGACAACTGCCAGCCACTACAGATGAACACTTAATTCCTCATGCAACCATTGGGCCTGGCGGTCAGTAGCCATGTGCCAGGCCGACGTGGTAGAAACGTGATGCACGCAGAAAACGAAATAGCCGTCCATCCAGGGCAGCTGCGGCCAAAAAAGTCACTAGATCAAGTTAAGTCTATGTCTCCCGCCCTACGCCGTGAGTTCTTTGCCAACCATCTAGCGGATGTTGGCGTCGAGGGCAACTGTTCTCAAGTCCCGCAGGGCTGAAATGTAAAAATGAATTCATTTATGAGAATAATGCAATAAATACTGTCATGGACGCCTATAATTTCCTTAATACACACCAAAAAAAACTGTAAACCGCTGGACCCGAACGTCACAGCTTCTCCAATAGAAGCTTGCTGCCACTGTTTCCTACAGCCGGTTCAAACTTCTTTTTGTTGGAAGCCTTCTTCTTGCCAGCCGCCTGTTCGTCTGCTGCCACCTGATCTCTGGCCTCCTGCGCCGCTTTCTGCTCCGGTGTCTGCTCATTGGCAGCCTTGTCCAGCAGCTTCTTGTTCTTCTTGAGCGTCTTTCTGACGGCGGTGGCATCGGTAAAGTCGCTGGCCTCTAGAAGTGCTACAACAACAAAGGAGCTGGGACCAGTGGACCAGTCTATAATGTACTCTGCAATCACAGGGTAGAGAAGGTTGGCGAAACCGAGAGCGGGCTCCACAGGGATGATCTTGCCTTCAGTCTTGTCGAAGCGGCCACCCTGGATCAGGGACTTGAGCATACGACCACCAAATGGCGTCTGGGAAACGTGTGTCTTGGGCTGCAGCTCATCTTCTGGCACCTCCTCGCTGGGGTTGCCCTTAGAAGCCTGAGCGACTGCCTCGAGCGCGGCAGCCTTGTCGCCGGTTTTGGACAGCAGGACGTCAGCAATGAACTGGCAGCCAAACGCGGTAGACATGAGCTGAGACGGCGCCGATGAAATGGCTTCCAGGAGATGGGGCATAAGTGTTGCAACAAGCTCTTGGCGACGAACGTCGTCCTCTTTTTTACTTGTCGTTTTGCGAATCTCGTGGACCCGATCCAGGAGCTCCCGCGCAGGCGTCGTGCCGGGAGGAAACAGAGATTTGGACATGCCCTCAAAGAGGTACATGAACGTGAGTCTGGCATATGGGTTGTTGACGGCGCCAACGATATTTTGTACGAGCTCCTCCGTCTTTTCTCCCACGAGCTCGGGAAAGATGGATTTGGCGGTCAGCTTCGTATCGTCAATGATGTCGTATGCGGTGAGAATAATCAGGTGGGCGTATTGGTCGCCTGCCATTGTCACAAACGTTTCTTTGTAGCTCTTGAGCAGGGCCTTTCTGTCCTTGGCCGTACCATGGGCAAGGAGCAGGCACACCAGCCGCGAGCCTGAGCGGGTAAAGGCCAAGTTCTTCAGCAAATCACCGCTCTCATCGCCCTTGACGAGCTCCAGAAACTCGGAAAACTCCTCCGTGCCGGGCTCTGTGACCAGGTAGTACTGTAGCATGGCGTCGTGCAGCATGGTGAAGCCAGTCATGCGCTTCTGCACGAGCGAGTTGATCATGTCCACCAACGACCTCATGATTGTGGTGCGCTTGCTGGGCTCCTCGGCAAGAATCTCCGCGAGGTCGGCCGTCACCGTTTTGTCCTTGGCCATCTCCTTGATGCTAAACTCGGGACCGTACCACTCGCGCAACATGTATGCCTTTTGCTGCTTGGTCGCCACTGTACGATAAATATCGTCGATAATCCAGGAGGCTTCGGCGTGGTGGATCATCTTGCGGATTCTGCTATAAAAGTTGGGAATGATGAGGTCGCGAATTTCGTCGTCGTTTTGCACGAGAAGCTTGCCAATGAAGAATTTGGCGTAGCGGCTCTCGGCCAGCTGCGCATAGCTGCCCTCAAGCTCGTAGGCAATCTGTTTCCGCTGCCCCGGAGAAGCGTATTTGATGGCAGTCTGGACAGCGCGGACGGCGTCGTGCTTGAGGACAAAGTCCTTCATGCGGCCGGTGATGATGGTGAAGAGCTCGGCCACGAGCTCCTGGCGCTCCTCCTTGGGGACATGCGACTTTCGGCGGAGTCGCTCCCATATCTTTTTTGTGCGATGAACTTCGTCAGCGAGGGGCTTCGCGGCCTTGCGCTCGGCAGCAAGCTGCTTCTGCTTGGCGTGGGATTCACGAGACGTTTGGCCTACTCTTGGTCAACTACACCCTGTCTCTGTTCAATTGCTGTACGTACCTGGCTCAAAGGACTTTTGGTAGCCCTTGATTGAAGCCTTATCCTCTTTTTTGTCGTTGAGCTTGACACCACCATCGTCAGAGTCGGAAAAGTCTTCAAAGTCGTCCGCGTCTTCCTTGACAGGCGCAGACTTGGCGTTCACCTCGACACGGGCTTTTTTCGTCATGGCGCTCGGTTTTCCCTTGTCTCCCGAGGTAGCCTTTCTCTTACTGCCGGCAGCAGCAGTTTTGGTAGCCATTTCGTAGATTTGTAGCGACAGGCAGAATTGGCGTAACCAAGGGTGTATCTGCGGAGTCTCGAACCAAAAAAAAAAGATCCAGCAGTTGATACATACAAACTTTCCGAATTTTTTTACAATCTGCCAGGCGGTGAAGCGATCACTAAGCCGAAACGGGCGCGCCAAACCCCGCCACGGCGGCCACTGTAGCTACAGCGCCTGAGCGCTAACCAGCCCACGCGCAGGCATTGCAGACGTACAACGGGTTTGGACAAGCAGTTTGCGAGTGAAAGTTGGTATTGGGCCTGTCGAATTTGCATCATGGGTCGCGAGGATCAGATTGAGGAGCGGGAGGTTCTCGACTCCATCTTCCCTGAAGAAATCACAGGTTCATCCTCTCCACGCGTTGCCCCTCCTCGGAGCCCGTACTAACTCTACTCATAGATATATCAGAAACAGAATTCAGAATATCAGTCGCATTGGATATTCCAGACCACCCAGAGGATGAAGGGCCTCCAAAGTTTCTTCTTGCCGTCCGATACCCGGAAGAGTACCCTGATGTGGCGCCAAATCTCGAAATCTTGGCCGCACCGGACGGTGGCACCACCGAATACTTTAACGTTGGCGACGACCGTGACCACCTGCTCGCCAGCGCCGATGAGACTATCCAGGAAAGCGTGGGCATGGCAATGATATTCACCATAGTCTCTACTCTCAAAGAGGCAGCAGAGCAGCTCGTCCAAGAACGCAAAGACGTCGTGGCCGAAAAGGAAGAGGCGAGGAAGCGAGCTGTGGAGCAAGAGGAGAACAAGAAATTCCAGGGCACGCCAGTGACACCAGAGAGCTTTCTCAAGTGGCGAGAGGGCTTCTTAAAGGAGATGGAAGAGGAGCGCTTGCGGGGGGAGGAAGAGAGGGTCGCCGAGCTGAAAAAAGCCAAGGTCAAGGAGCCAACCAAGCTCACTGGTCGACAACTATGGGAGCGTGGATTAGCTGGAAAGGTTGACGAGGACGACGACGACATGCCCGTGGAAGAAGTGGAAAAGCTCACAGTTGAGGCTGCATAAAGACATGAAAAAAATCGTAAAACATTGCAATATGCCCGCTTTGTGCGTACTCTATGATTGTCAAGTGTTCAGGTTCATTAGGGAATCGAAAAAAGCCAAGTCTGGTCTTTGACCATTCCATCTTCATTGCCTATCATTAAAGCCAAGTATTATCGTTTGTACAAGGCTGCCTCAACGCCGTCTAATGCGCAACCCAAGTCCCTTTGTCATTCTTTTCCCCTTGTTATTTCCTTACCCGTTGTCAGGCTCATTAGCCCTCCATCTCCTCGTCCTCCTCAACCTCGTCGTCACTGGCCACATCCCACTCATCCTCACCCTCCTCCGGCTCACCAATTTCCTTGTTGATGCTGAGGACCAGCTCGACGGCATGCTCACCAAGTCTCTCATCCTCGTATTCTTGAATCTCGAAAAGCTTCAGGCACTGGGCCAGCCAGCGGCGCGAAGACTTCCAGGTTGTTTCCAAGTCCTCCGAGGCATCGGCACCATCGGAGGTAGTTTTAGCATTGCGCAGCTTTTCGCCCGCCAAGTACAGCGCCCAGCCTCCCAGGTACCATGCCTCGATGCTCTCATCGTCGTCCATGACAAGACGCTCCAGCACGACGAGTGCATCCTCCATCATCTCCGTCTCGAGCAGCAATCGTGCAAGGGCGATACGAGTAGGGAAGTCGGGCACTGCGGGGTCCTCCGGCACCAAGTCTTGCCAGAGCTCTATGCTGCGCTTGAGCGCCGTGCGGGCCTCGTCAGTGCGCTCCTGCGAGATGCGCACGTTGGCGACCGTCTGCCACGTCTCGGGAGAGCCCGGTGCAATCATCATGGCTTCGGTGACGAGCGTCTCGCAACGCTGCTCGGCATCCTCTTCCCAAGACAGGTCCGTCATGTATACCTCGGCGACGGCGCATAGCACACCGCCCAGCTTCTTTTGCTTCTCCTCGTAGGCGACCTTTTGCTCAGACGATTTGTTGCCAATGGCAGCCAGGTCCTGAATCTGCTTTCGAAGGGCAGATGCGCCGCGATCAAACCATTTCACTGTATCCTGGCCGCCTTGTTCACTGAGTTCTGCGAGGAACAAGAACTTTTCGGGGCCGCCGCCAATCTTGTCATCCATCACGCCGTCCTTGTCGATTTGGGCTGCACGTTGAAAGAACGAGCGGGCCTCAGCAATCTCACCGTCTTCGACGTACAGCAGACCGAGCAGGTTCAGAGCTCGGAGCTCAAAGTCGCCGCCGGGGCCTGTTGTGGACAGCGCCGTGTCCGCTAGCCCGATGGCTTCGTCGATGTTGCCAACCTCGAAGAGTGTGTCGGCATCGTCGAGCATGGCGCCAGCATCCGGCTTGCCTTTCTTCTCGGGTCGACTCGGCGCCATTTTGCAGTGCGTGGGAAGCTGCGTGGGAAGTAATCGTTGATTCAAACTGCTGGTCCCTCACCCGCAGCGTTAGAACTTTGGGCTAAAATTTTTGGCCCACCTATCGATAAGAACATCGCGGGGCATGGACCCCGCGACTCACCCTGTAACTTACGGGACTGAGATCCCTGGGAACAAATTCAGAACTTGCCAACTTTGCCATCTTGAAACCTCACATTCGAAATTGGTCGCTACCATCATGTTTACTGGCATTGTAGAAGACATTGGCGGTAGTGTCCTTAAGCATGCATTATTCGGACATGACTAATTAAGCTTCTAGTCATTACACGCCTGGATAAGGATGCCGCCACTGGTAGTGCTGAGATGACCATCACCATCGCGCCTGGCTCTTCTCTTCTCAAAGACTGTCGCGATGGCGATTCTATTGCCGTAAACGGTGTTTGCCTGACCGTGACATCATTCAAGGACGACCACTTTGACGTCGGAGTGGCGCCCGAAACCCTACGCATTACCAATCTCGGCGGCCTGTCAACGAACAGCCGAGTAAACCTCGAGCCGGCCGTCCGTGCCGACACGCGCATGGGTGGCCACTTTGTCCAGGGCCATGTCGACACCATTGCCGAAATTCTACTGGCTGAGCAGGACGGCAACGCCATTACCTTTCGCTTCCAGCCCAAGAACCGCGACATGCTACGGTACATCGTCTACAAGGGCTTTATTTCCATTGACGGCACCAGTCTGACTGTGACCGAGGTCAATGACCAGGAAGGCTGGTTCCAGATCATGCTCATTTCATACTCGCAAGAAAAGGTTGTCCTGGGTACAAAGACGGCGGGCGACAGCGTCAATATTGAAGTTGACATGATGGCCAAATATGCTGAGAAATCTCTTGCTGGTATTCTGGGTTCCGGTGACGGCGAGTCAATTCCTTTGCTGGAGAAGATTGTTGAAAAGATTGTCGCCAGCAAGCTTAAGCAATGAGGCCTATTACATACGAGTTCCTTTGGGCTAAATATTACTACCGCTAATTCTGCAATTGACTGTATATGTAGAACGTAGCCTGGTTTTATTTTGTTTAAGCACTAAATATGGGCTTCTACGGAGTACATATGCTGATGCTTCACGTGCCGCCGCGCCATTATCGCGACGGAAATGGCAGGCTCCACACGCCTTGTCCTGCATCATCACTGGAACACGCCATGTGCTCAACAAGTTCTGACGCGAGAAAATATGAAAACTTCCGATAGCCACGTCTCCAAAGTTTTATTGCCTCCACAGCCGCAACACTATGGAAGATGAAGATTGCGCAAATCCCCAACTTCTCGGCTGGGTGAAGGAATGGCTGGATGTGGCACGGGAACGCAATTCAAAGGGAATCACAACATATAGACGCGCATACGACGCTCTAAAGGCATGTCCCCTCACGTTTCAGCACCCATGTGAGCTCCAGCAGCTTAAAGGCTTCGGGCCAAAGTTGTGCGAACGACTGGAAGAGCAGCTCAGAAGGTACTGCCAAGAAAATGGACAACCAATGCCGGAGCACCCCCAGGTTAGAAAACAACAACAGCAGGACGCAGAGGGGCATGCACCACAGGAAGGCAGACCCAAGAAGAAGCGCCAACCAAAAGCATACGTGCCGACGCTACGTTCCGGGCCCTACGCATTGATTCTCGCCCTGGCGACGCTCTCCGAGGATGACTCCACTGGCCTCACAAAAACAGAGCTAATTGACATTGCGCAGCCGCATTGTGATGCATCCTTTACCGCCCCGAGTGACCCAACAAAATTCTATACAGCATGGAGCTCAATGAAGACTCTGCTGCAAAAGGAAATGGTGTATGAAAGGGGCCGCCCCCTCCGGCGATATGCACTGAGTGACGACGGCTGGGAGGTCGCCAATCGCATCAAACGGGCCAATGGAATGGAGAAGAGCAGCGCTAGCAGCTTGGGCAATGTACCAACTCTCCTGCCTCCTGCAGTGCGGACACCGTCGCTCTCACCTGAATTGGCTGCTCTGTCTGAAGCACAGCAACGTGTTGGCAGCGTCGTGGCGGATGGCCCCCAACAAGCGGATGAGAGCACCGCTATTCCTGAATTTTCCCCCATCCGGCTACCGCCTGGCTCGTTTACCGTTCACCTCTTGCTCGACGTGCGCGAGGTCAGGGCCAAAACAGATCGTGACTACATGCAGGAAGAGCTCGCCAAGCTGGGAGTCAAGGCAATCATGCGTAATCTCGAAGTCGGCGATGCGCAGTGGATCGCCAAGTGCACCGACCCTTTGCGCCTTGCTCGTCACGGCGCCGAGGGCGACGAAATCGTGCTCGACTGGATAGTGGAGAGGAAGCGCCTGGATGACTTGATTGGCAGCATCAAAGATGGCCGCTTCCACGAGCAAAAGTTTCGCCTGAAGCGTTCCGGCGCATCCCGCGTCGTCTACATTATCGAGGAGATTGCCATGGACACCGCCTCGTACAGTCGCTACGAGGAAGCCGTGCAGTCAGCCATTGCGTCGACGCAGGTGGTGAATGGGTACTTCGTGAAGCGAACGGCCAAGATGGATGACACCATCAAATACCTCGCCCGTATGACGAACATGCTCAAAGCCAGGTATGAGCGGAAAGCACTGCACGTCATTCCCACCAGAGTACTCACGGCACAAAACCACCTGCCACTGCTCACCCATCTGCGAGAAACAGAGCCCGAGGTGAATTACTACATAACGTATTCCGCATTTGCGTCGCTGGCCTCCAAGTCGGAAACAATGACGCTCAAGGACGTGTATCTAAAGATGCTCATGACAACGCGGCGAGTCACGGGCGAGCGGGCGCTGGAGATTCAGCGCAAGTGGAAGACACCATGTGAGTTTGTGGATGCCTACCGCCGCTGTGGCCCCGGCGAAATGGGTAAGAAACGAAAGGCAGACCTGGTGTTTGGAGAGCTGGGCCACCTCGTTGGCAAGAAGAAGTTTAGCAGGAGCCTGAGCCAGAGCATTGCTGAGATTTGGGGAGACTACGCATAACGATTGAGAGCCACGACATTCTGATCAGGCTGATGGCCATGAATTCACGCAGTTGTACACTCATCTGCTTACGCGAATGGCGTGGAATCATATGAATAAGCAATGCATACTTCAAGTCTTCCATATTCTCTTGATGCTGTATGGCATTACCAGCTTTCAGTCGCATCCTTGCGTATTCCGTCTCCTACCAAAGGTTTACCAAATATATAAAAAACACAAAATTCATCATCCATGCGCCTCTATTTTATCCTTGATTTGACGTTTCCAGTATATGTGTCCTCGTTTCCCATACTGCGAGCCAGGGCCGTTAGTACGGGGCTCGCAACAATAAAGAAATTCCCAAAATTCCTCTCGAGAAGGAAAGGAAAGAAATGTTGCATATCTCTGATTAAACTACCCTCCTGCGGCAGTGCACAACGCGCAGCCTTTAGCTCATGCGATAGTCGCAGATGGCCTGGGCTGAGCGCTTGCCGTCGCTGGATTGGAAGTTGTAGGCTAGATCAATGTCAAGATCGCGGCGGTTCTTGCTGTTGGGCTTGACCTTGACGTTGCACTGAATCTCTTCACCCTCCTGGACGGTGAGGACGTCCTTGAGGTACAAGACGGTCTGCTTCCAGTGGGTGTACTTGGTGTGCGGCCCGGTGGAGAAGCGGATGGGTTTGTGGCAGGCGGTAAAGTCAATATCGAACCACGAGACGAGGGCGTGGATAAAGTCGTCGCGCTTGACGGAAAGGTTAAAGGCACTCTCAAAAGCAAGGTCGGCGACGGTGCACGTGTACAGGTCCAGAGTGAGCACAGCGGTCGGGTCGGTGACGACGGCCTTGATGTCGACGGTGTCGACGAGGGGCTCGGAGAGCGCCGTCTTCTTCATGGGGGTGTAGTTAAAGCCATAGACATTATCCCAGACTGCCCAGATTAGCGTTGGCTGCAAACGTTGCGGGGAGGGTAAGGCCTACATCCAATCTTCTCCTCCTTGTACTCGCCGTCCTCAATACCGGCAAAGAAGATGGTGGCCTTGTCGGGGAAGATGAGACCGTCTTTTTCAAGATAAGTGTCGCGAGCATACAAGACAGTATCAAGCATAGATTCGTAGAGGAGAAAGTAGCCCATCCACTCCGAAATGATAATGTCAACCTTGGGGAAGGGAAGCTTAATCTCCTCCATCTTGCCCTGGATAAGGGTAATCTTGTCCGACAGGCCGTTGGCTTCGACAATCTCGCGGGCCTTGAAGATGATGGTTGACATGTCCACTCCAATAACGTGCTTGGCGCCGGCCTTGGCAGCGAACCTGCGCATAATTAGCATGCCATCTTTACGGTGAACTGGTACAAAGCGCACATGGAGAGAATGGCGGTACCGCAGCCGACATCAAGAACCACCTTGTCCTTGAAGAGGTGCTTGTTCTGCATAATGGAGTTCATGTACGATCGCGTGCGAACTTCGTCCTTCTACAGTGAAACTTTTGTTAGACGTGCCTTGTACTGACCGGGCTCGGAGCTACGTACCAGCATTTCCTCATGGATACCTGTAAGCACTGTTAGTAGAAACCCATTTCACGGTGCACAATGCTGCATACCATGGTGGTCATAACTAGTACCAAATGTCAGGATGCGAAACCTATCTTGAAAGGGAGCAATTCGTACCTCTTGAAATAGTGCTGCTCGCTGTGCTCCATGGAGTTCAGCTTCTGCTCGGCGAGCTCGACGTCCATCTTGTCGGCGCTCATTTTCAGGAAACTTTTAGTGTAAAGAAAGAAAGAAAGAATCCCACAATAAATTAGAAATATGCAAAAACAGCGTCACGGAAGCAGACTTTTGACAACGGACACAATAGTGAGACGGCGGGGTGTTGGATGCAGATGCCGTGTTTGCAGGCAGAAAATAATTTATCGAGGTCACCGCCTGAGATGGGTTGCCCCACCTTGGTGCCCCGCTGCCGGTTTGGGCAATTTTTTCTGCTCGACCCTGAGACGTATTTTGGCTGTACGGACGAAGCGAAATGTCAAAGTGCTTGAATTTACTTTTAAAAAATCTATTGATCATATCAGAACCATTGCTGAGATTCTGCGCACAACAACCAAGCCTATCAAAACAAACACCAAACGCCTGTACATGCATTCAAATCCGCACATTCCGCCCATCGTATAACCCTTCTATACCATTTTGTGTAGATCGTGACGTAAAGTCTAGACCAGCAGAACGCTGTTGATGCAACCCTCGTTCTCGGGATTGTTGGTGACCTGGGCGTAACGGCCCCAGACGACCTTGCCACCGGCAGTGACTAGACCCAGCTCGCTGACATTGACCTCAATGACGGTTCCCTTGGTGAGAACACCGAGTTGGGTGTACATGGGGTTCTGAGGGTTCTTCTTGACCGAGATAATGGGTAGCTGCACAGTGACTCCCAGCTCGGGGTGCGTCACGTTGGCCTTTTTGTAACGTAGACCCATGGGGCGGATGAAGCGCTCAAATTTGGGGTTGCGACGTGTAAAGTCTGGGCCGACAAATGTGGGCTTTGTGACCATGCGCTTCCACGACTTTTGGTGAATCTTCTTGCCGGTCTTGATGACCTTGAACATCTCCTCCTCGCTGATACCACGGACCTTAGGCAGGGGCACGCTAAACTTGGCGGCCTTCTCGGCACGCTTGTTCTTGATGGCGCTGCTCAGGGCCTTTGCGCTTTGTGGGTTCGTGCGGTCCAGCAGGTAGGCGGGCATGGGCGTCGACGGTTCCTTTTCGTCGGCCGTCTTGATGTTTCGCTCTTCGTGGGCCTTGATCTGCTTCTTCATCTGGATCTTCTCATGGTGGCGCTTCTTCTGGTACAGCTTGGCGCGGAGACCACGCAGGTTCTGGGCGTCCTGCGAGGCCTTGTGTCCTTCACGGGCCGTCTTCTTGCGCTGACGCTCCTCGTGATCGAGACGCCGGCCATGCAGCTTGCGCCATCTTTCCATGTACTCATTTTGCGGCTATTTTCTCACTGTCAGTATACGCTACAAGCAAGAAGCAGTCTCGACATACCATGTTTCCGGTATTGCACAGATAAATGAACTCGTTAAATTGTTTGTCGAGCCTAGTATTGCCTGGAGCTTTTTTTCTTGAAAAACCAGGTGCTGATCGTTGGCGGCTCCACTTGACAGCCTGGGTGGCTAGGAATTGGCAAGACCGGAAACCGGAGTTATGCTAATCCGCCTAGCCTCACCCATCACATCAGCTAACCGTCCTTGTAACTTTTTAGCTCGCGTGTGTGTGTACCTCGTTGAGACCCGGTGCATCACATCGCCACTTCTGGACAGCCAAATCACGATGAGTAGGGCTCTCCTCCGCTCCATCTTGGAGCTACGGGCCCCTTCACAACGCTTGCTCGCCAATCCCCTCGGCCCAATGGCCACATTGGCGCGAGCCTTTAGATCCTCAAACCCGAATCTCGAGCCTCTAACGGAAATGCACATAAAGAATGCCGCCAACCCGACCGCAAGTGAGGCCCGACCTATTGCATGGAAGAAGAGCCACCCTTTGCCACCACCGACCCCAATTGCCGACTCGGTGAAGAATCTCTTGCCATTTCTCGCCGCGCAGCCTGGCCACTACATCACGGTCCATATCCACGGCTTCCCCTATCTCGTCCAGGAAGGCGATGAGATTCGCCTGCCCTTCCGTATGCCCGGCGTTCTACCTGGCGACGTCCTGCGCCTGAATCGTGCCAGTGTGCTCGGCAGCCGCGACTACACTATGAAGGGTACACCCCACGTCGACGAGAGCGTCTTTGAGTGCCGTGCGACGGTATTGGGTACCGAGTCGGAACCCCTGCGCATCAAGATTAAGAAGAAGAGGAGGACACGTCGCTCACGCCGGGCAAAGAGCAAGCATCGATATACAATTTTGAGAATATCGGATTTGATGATTAGAAGCGTGGAGGACCTTGAGAGTCCATTGGAGCAATGACGGGAAGGCGCAGTTCGAGCAGGATTTACCACATGATGCTGGACATGCTAGCAGCGGCGCATGTACCGGTCACGACCGGCTGTATCTTTAGACCAGGTCTTTTATAGTCCAGTGTACAACAATTCAGGCATTTATCAATCTGTCATTCTGTCAAGGCAGGTGTAGTTCAGCTAGCCACGCATGGCTTTGAATGTAGGCTCGCCAAAATAAGAGCTATGCTTAGCGTCAACCAGCAGGTTCGCTAACACCATGGTTCTCACTTTTCATAGATGCAGTAAGTGGACGACGGATGTTGCATTATTGGAAATAAGTTCAGCAAGTCATAACCTTGAAATATAATCTTCTATCACGCTTGCGAAGCACTGTTGAACAGCTTTTATATACAAAGCTAGTAAAAAGTAAGAACAAAGAAGTAAGAATTAAGCAGAGAATTTCTCGCGACAGGACGAGCAAACATGCTCCTGGGGGTAGAGGAAAGGATCTGACATGTCGAGTAGCTCTTCACAAGTTGGGCGCATATGTTCGTCTCGGATAAGGCAACGCTTCATGGTTCTCATCAGCGACGGGGGAATGGCGACACCACCTGTGCCGAGTGGGGGAAACTTGATTGCGTGGCGCCAGTCGACAATGGCATGGCAACGAGCCATCTGATTCTCAATATGAGAAAAGGGCGGCTGGCCATACACCATTTGGTATAGAATGCATCCAAGAGACCAGACATCGCTCGGCTTGCCAAGCTTCAAAAACGTGCTTTGACCAGGCATCGGTGGCTTGTGGTGATTGACACCCGAGAGAGACTCGGGCGACATGTAGTTTGGCGTGCCAACCGCACCGTGGCGGTGAAGGTTGAGAGTCTCATCAGCCTGAATGGCATCTGCAATGCCAAAGTCGATGAGTTTCAGATTTCCCTGGACAGTCACAAAGTTTGACGGCTTGAGGTCGGAGTGGACAACATTGTGGTCGTGGACTGATTGCACACACTGCAATATCTGCTTCCAGTAATATCGAACAAGGACCGGGTCCATTTTCGGAGCCTTGGCTATCTGCTGAGCCTCCAAAACCTTGTCAAAAGCCTGATCACCCAATTCCATGACCTGCGGTGATTAGCTCCCGTTTTCTTTGTCTTTTACCTAGATACATGCGAGACTTACCAGACTAAGAACTTTTTTATCATGGTTCATTTCAGAGTCATAGAGTTTGATGACATGCTCGACATTATTTAGCTTTTGGAGTAAATTGACCTCACCAAGATAGCCCTTGATAGCGGCGGCTGGGGCATTCTCCAATGATACGCGCTTCAGGGCCAACATTTTGCCATTTTCCGACATTACGTGCCAGACTTTTGCGGTGCCACCTTTTCCGATGCAATCAAAACGGGTATATATTCTATTATTGACTTTGAGAATATTTCGACGCTGCTTTATCTGGGTGCAGTTATTAGCAGCCCCGGCTGTAGCCGTGGCAGCGTCCAGCGCAGACATTTTCGGCGGTGGTGCGGTCTGCTGCGTGTTACGGCTCCTAGATGCCAATGGTTTCCTCTCTGGAGTTGCAATTGCCTTGGCAGCAATATCTCTGCGAGATATAGGGGAGACCTGCTTCTCTGCCGCCCATTTTCGTTGGAATGGCTTCTCATTTTCTTTGTTATCGGTAGGTGCCTTTTGAAGATGGCCGACAGATAGAAGGTGGTCGATTTTTAGTTCGCGTGGGGTTGTGCCTTGTGAGGGTTGCACAGCCTGTTCTCTGTCGACACTGTTCTCGCGAGCACGGCTATGGCTGGATGACGGATAGGAACCAACTGATTCTCGGAGCCTATGGTGACGAGAACCGGTTCTAGGCCCAGTTGGGGAGTGAGATGGAAGGCGTGCTTTGGCTGTGGGTGAGGTTGTAGTTGCCGTAGGTGTAGTAGTTACTGTAATTGCTGTGGTTGCTGTGGTTGCTGTAATTGCTCTGGCTTCTGTGGCTGTATGCAGTTTGCTGAGACTTGGAGCGTTGCTAAGACGCACCACTCTTCTCTTTGGAGGTGCTGGTGCAGGTACGTACGGCTCGGCCCTCGTTGCGGTTCTGGCTGCACGTTGTAGCTGACGTTCTGATGTTCTTCGAAGTGAAATCGACTCCATTGTAGCTGCCGAGATGGTCGCAGCGAAAGCGACGAGCTCTCTTAGGTAATGTAATCAATGCAAGCTAAGCGAATGTTGTGTTTTTGTTATCAAAGCGCCCTGGAAAGTAATTAGCAAAATTTGACGCCCAAAATCGATAATTATTACCTTGAAGCGATGCGAGGCAGCCTGTAGACTTAATTTTTGTATGAGACAGGAAAATTCGGGTGTGTTGAGAATGGAAAGGAGGAGTCTGTCGCGTTCGCACAACTTATCGTCCGTCAAAGGTCAGTCTCTATATCGGTTGCCCTAGCAACGTTGCTATAGTTAACGATAATATGTGAAGAAAAGTACTAGTACCAAGTACCGACACCAAATACCAATTCCATAAGGTGATAAATTATGATTCAAGATGTAATATTTTCAGGTCCAAAATGAATCCGGTTGTGTTCTGACTTATTCTATTCCTGTGAGAAATGGCGGCGGCTTCTGCAACATCCTCCGCTCCAGCAACATGTACCCACATCGTCAGACTCATTTCACACGTTTTTCTGCAGATGAACTTACACCCTGATTAGCACATGGTAATTTCTCGTGACGTTATTGCACAAGCTGCACGAAAACTCCAATGTATAAGTCGATACGTCGAATGTAGCTTGTTATCCACTGTCATTCTGCGCCCGGCTACCGCTAGCCACTTACACGCTTGAAAAGCTCCAACGACTACTCCCAGAGCACAGCTGACCAGCTTCACTACAGCACTACCGCTATTTGGATTCAGCGCTTGTGGTTCACTTCTTGTCGGCAACCATCATGGCAAGTGCTACAAACTGTGGCGCTAGTAACCATTTGATCGGTACCAAAGGATGCTACGCTTTCAATCTACGTTATGGTAGAGAGCATGGATGGCGTCTCATTGGGTATAGCCCATTGGTATAGTACATTGAAAAGATCTACATGGACTCCTTATTCGTATGATTCAGCTTCTTCCAGAATATCGCGTCCACCTTGACAATCGCGAACCGCAACAGTGGCCACGATGCAACCCTTGCGCGCAGCACATTGCGCCAGGTGGCAAGCAGATCCCTATCACCAGGCGAAACATGTGGCGATTGCTTCTGGAAGCACAGCATGTAGCAAAAAAGCCCAGGGTAGCAGAAACAGTGACGCGCGTACCCGGGCCAGAATGCGGATATGTATTTGAGGTCCAAGTTCCGCACCACCGTAATCAGCATTCTCATAAAGTCGCGACAACCTTGAAGCATCTCGCCGGCTACCTGGGCTTCCGCGTCAGCATGATGCTGCCGTACGATGGGGCGAAGCATGGCTCTGAACAGCAGAATGTGGGCTGTGTAATAAAAAATATGCAAAGTTCCTCTGCTTTGCGGAATCTCGTCCGCCTCGTCATCGACGTTTGCCTCCAGTCGAAACGAGGGCGGTAGCGATTCGAGCCATAGTAAAAGGGACTGCTGTAGAGGTCTGGCTTTTTGTGCGATTTCACCAATATTTTGAGAGTTCGACACGGCTCGGAGAGTGCTGCTCATGTTAGCGACAGGTCGTCAAAAGTGGTTCGCTATGTCCTACAAGAAGTTTCGACATATCTCCGTGACAATATTGGTCAGAGAACAGAGCTGGACAAAGTAGTCTGCCGTGGCCGTCGACGTGTCTGACTCGAAAATGAAATCGGCTCGCGTGATGGGCGTAACATTGCAGTCATCGTCACGTATCATGGACGAGCGGCCATGCGTCACGGCTCGCCAGTTGTGCTCGACGACCACGGCCCACCACAGTCGTCGACGCAGCCTCGCCTCGCCAGGTGGGATTTTCCAACTGGCCGGATCGACATGAAGGCCCAAAGACTGCGCAATGCCGAGCAGCGAGCAAGCCAAAGACCACGCAAACGGGCTTTCGACCGCTACCGGATCGTAAGTGGTGGTGTTGAGCAGCAGGAGGCACAGCTGGACTGCAGCGAGACTGGGAAAGTGCAGCTGCTTTTGCAGACACGAGTAGGAAATTTGCCAGAGCTTGCTTGCGTCTGGCTTGGAGTACGCATTGTCAAGACAGAGCTGCTCATCCCAGGACGTAAACGGCAGAGCAAGAGCAAATATGCCTGCCAAGACACCCGGGGAGGTGGTCCGCATAAAATCCTTTTCGCCAGCATGTAGATGTGTCCTAGAAAAGATAGGAAGATTTTGAAACACGAACCGTTGATAGCTAATTTATTAGCTAAACTTCAGATAGAAAGTTTTATCGCACTTACAGCCGCAAGAGTGCTACACCCATGTCATGACTGACAGTCTCGTCGAGCAGCTTCCGTTCGTCTGTCACAGCGATACACTTGCCCATGACTTCTTGGCTTTGTGTCGCGGCCTCAGCCTTGCTCTGCAGGAAATGAATCGGCGCAAACCCAGCAGACACATCGTGCGGAGATGGACGACGATACGTCACCATGAAAAAGTCCAGCTCATCAGACGGGTCGTGGGGATAATGCTCCAGTAAGAATGGATCAGACTCGTTGGAGTAGCCAATAAAGGACGACGAGCGGTCTGCCCTGTTTGTAAGCGTCGCATGCTGGCCATTTACAGGAGACAGAGCGTGATGTTCTGTATGAGAATGAATGTCGGCGCTGCTCAGGCCGGGAAGGGGTGAGCCTCGGTATTGCGGGGACCAGAAATTGGGCATCCCAGCATCCTCCAGTCCGTCAAAAGACGGAGGCTGGGCCAGTACATCGTGACCCAGACCGGGCGACCACTGCGCCTCGACAGCCGTGGGCATGCCGCTGCCTATGATTTGCGTGAATGATGGCGCAAAGCCCCCGGGAGATTCGAGCAAGCTGCTTCCTGTAAAGGCAGCAGCGGTAGCATACTCGGCCTGATCCGCTACGGCGAAGCCAGCCGGCTCACCAGCCGGCTCACCAGCCGGCTCAGCCTGGAGACTTTGACTTGCAAGGCGCATTGACCTGCTCCTTGTGCCAACGAGAAATGTACATGACCTTCCTGTGCGGTCACATAGCTGGCACGGCTTTGTAGGGTCTGGAATGTTGCAAAGCACCTTGCGCGTCCGACACAAATCGCATGGTCGCTGTGCCTTGGAGCGATACCGCCTAGTGCCTGCAGCTGTCTGGTGGCGGCTCTCTACAATGGGCGGCGATGGATCTGGAAGAGACATTTGGAGTTTGATCATGCAAGACGCGGGCATCGGCTCAGCGCCCACATATCGGGCTAATAGTCCGGCTTATTACATCCGCGGTCGGAGCCGTGGGTCTTATCATGAATGACTCGCGGATCAGCGGGTTCGGACGATACGAAAATGAAATGGAACTGAGAATGAGAATGTCGGCTTGTTTATCTATAATTACATTACATAATTAAAATCTAATGCCTGATCTCCCATCTTGCCGTTGCTTTGTACACCTTGGCTGATGAGTTTCTGCTTCTGTCTTGTGCGGTACTGGAGAAGCAGGTAGACAAGGCCTACGCAGACCAGCGCAAGAGTTTCAAATCCTAACGAAATGGAGTTTCCCACAATGTAACGCGGTGCATCGCGGCTGGGATAAATTTGCGACGCAGCCAGTCCTGATGCGTTGCCAATGGAGACTACCATTGCAATGGCCACGGATCGTTTCGAGTCAGGGTGGATGTTGTTCGCGACCCAACTGAAAGTGTCAGCGGAGTAAACTGGCATTGGAGAAGTACGTACGTGAGAAGAACGGTATTGTATGAGTAGACACCGGCGCCGACGAGAAACATGCCAGCGAACCCGGCGGCCTTGTTGCTCGAGCCCACGGCAATAGCATAGCCAGTCATGACAAGCAGAGGTGCGTGGATCATGCAGATGGCGCGGCGGTTCAAGCGATCCGAAACGTAGGTTGTGAGGCCGGTACCAATGGACGCCAAGATGTACACGGGGATGCTGAGATAGTTTGCCTGCAACGAAGTGTACCTACAAAGGTCAGCCATGCCTCAGATTTATTTGTTTCGTACGTACTTCATGCCCTTGAGAAGAGTGGGCAAAAATGTGCTGAACCCGAATAGAGCGATGGAGGAGCAGAAGAGTGCAACGGATGCAAGCCATACCAGCGGATCGAGGAGAGTCCGGCTAAACTGCTTCCACGAGAACTTGTCCGCCACCTCGTACGGCTGATCACGCAGCTTCATCATGCTCATGGTATTTTTCTCTGTCTCGTTCAAGAACCACGCCGTCTCAGGCGAGGTCGGGAGGCTGACCCAGCAAATTGCGCCAATTACAAGAGAAATGGTGCCTTCAATAATGAAGAGCCATCTCCAGGCTTCCAGGCCGTGCTGCTTGCCCATGGTTTGGATTCCATAGGCAAAGAGACCACCGACGGCGCCGGAGAGTGCAATGGAAATGTACAACACAGCGATACGCTTACCCTGCGATGCTGCTGGGTAGATGCCAGAAATGACATATGTCAGTGCTGGGAACAGACCTGCTTCAAATGCACCCAACAAGAGGCGGACCGCAATGACCTGAGGGTATGTGTGGACGAAGCCTGTGCCAATCGTGATAGCACTCCAGCAGATAATAGCAACACCCAAGGCTCGGCCAGGTCCAAATCGCCTGACGGCCAAGACCCAGGGAGTCTCAAAGATGACGTAGGGAATATAGAAAAAGGTGGAAATGTTGTTAAAGTCTGTGCCCTTCATACCAGTACTTTCTTCGAAGCCAAAGACGCGTGCATTTCCTAATCTTGTTAAAAGACAAAAGTAAAGCAAGCTACTTGTACTAACCAATATTTGTTCTGTCCAAGTAGGCAAATATGACAAGAATAGCCATTTGTGGCATGACAAACCAGTCGAATTTGGAGAGGACGCGCCTTTCGTCCTCCTTGTCAATCTGTATTGTTGTGCCCATGGTAGTAGAGCCATTGTCGCCAGACTCAAAGTCTTTTTCCAAAGTCATGATGAATAAAAGATGGGAACTACAAAGTCCATCGCTGCTGTCGGTCGGAGTCGCACTGCATTTGTATGGTGTGTGGATGCTATTTATGCACCAACACAATCTATCGACCGTCTTACTCGTACCCCACGTTTTAGGAATGCCGTCGGCCGATAGTCTCCACGGTACAACTAATCTACTGCCAATCTGTACCAATCACTGATCATGATCCGCCGTCGGCCATTTCCCCCGGGCCGACCCACCCCCGCAAGTCGCGGCCGTCGGGGGCCATGCCGTCGGCAACAGGCCGTGGTCGGATGCTACTTAAAGATAACCCTGGAATAGATAAAAAGATAAAGACCTGCCGAGTTTGTGCGAGATAAGACCTGCATCTATCTGGACTTTAACTTGTTGAATCAGCCCATCCTCCGAAACTACAGCTATGCCATCCGCAGTAGAACTACAGTCGACGCTCCGTGTCAATGGAGATCGCCTCGCCACATCGCTTCACAAGAGCTGCCAATTCGGTGCCAGCCATCGTTATGGAAAGTAAGCTGTCAATTCAAATTATGTGTATATATGCTAATTCCGTTAGACTCTCTACCGAAACAGGCATGGCCCGTCTTGCCCTCGACGACTCAGACAAGGCTGTACGCGACTGGTTCATAGAGACAGCTATGTCGCTCGGCTGCAATACATCTGTCGACCAAATGGGCAATTTGTTTGCTATCCGACCTGGAAAGAATGCCTCAGCACCTCCCGTTATGATGGGCTCCCACCTGGACACTCAGCCGACGGGCGGACGCTACGACGGAATCCTCGGCGTCTTGGCAGGACTTGAGGTGCTACAGGTGCTGCAGGAGAACGAAGTCGAGACAGAGGGCAGTATTGGCGTTGTAAACTGGACAAAGTATGTTTGCCGTCTGCTTCCTGGCCACTGCTAACAAGACACAGCGAGGAGGGAGCTCGATTCCCCAAGATGGCAGTATCGTCAGGCGTCTGGGCCGGCGCCGTACCCATCCAGGACGCCTGGGATCTTGCAGAGGTGACGCCACACCAAGGCGAAGCGAAGACGATGTTGCAAGAGCTCGACAGAATAGGATATCGTGGCGAACTCCCAGCATCCCATGAATCAAATCCATTCGCTGCCCACTTTGAGCTGCACATTGAGCAAGGACCCATTCTTGAGGATGAAGGGCTCAAGATTGGCGTTGTCCAAGGTACGCGCCCGCAATATGCAACGTGTAAATGCATTCCTAACGACCATCAGGTGTCCAAGCCTTTAAATGGTTCACTATTACCGTCCGAGGCAGAGATAGCCATGCCGGCACTACGCCGCTCTACGCCCGCAAAGACTCTGTCCTCGTGGCCGCCAAAATGATTGTCGCCGCCTACGACTTAGCCAAGTCGCACGACGGCCTCGCCACGACGGGCATTTTCAACGCCGAGCCCGGTACCGTCAACACCATGGCCCATACTACAACCTTTACCCTCGATTTACGCCACACCACAGATGAGGTGCTCGCCAAAATGGTGGCTGGCTGCGAGGCCGCGTTCCAGTCGATTGCGCAGGACACGGAAAAGGGCTGCGAGGTGGACTGGAAGCTCCTCGTCGACAGCCCAGCCGTCCAATTTCACCAAGAGTGCATCGCAGCCGTTGAGGAGAGTGCCGCTGCTGTCTGTTCCGAGCTGCCGGGTGCATCGACCAAGCTGTGGCGGCCCATGATTAGTGGTGCAGGCCATGACAGCTGCTACACGAGTCTGCGGTGCCCGACGAGCATGATTTTTACGCCGACCCGTCAAGGCATTAGCCATAATCCAACGGAATATTGCTCCGCTGAAGACTGGTACGATGAACGTCTACTTGTAGGAATGTATGCTAACTAAAGCAGTGCTCTTGGAGCCAGTGTATTACTTGGCGCGGTGCTACGATATGACAAGCTTCGGGCTCAAAGGGGAGACTTTGACGCATAGACTTGGTCAACTGGCGTGTACAAGACTTACTCAATTTGGTTTCACTAGACAATTTCACTATTCGTTTATGATTGAATTGTACAATATTTCACCACTTCAAGAATAGCGAAGGCTATTCCACAATACGTAAACAATACCTTCCATTTAGGCGGAGCAGACTCGCGGGCAGGCAGTAAAACTATAATTGTATTGATAATTGAACACCATGTACAGAAACCTGTCGCTCGCCGCGAGGCCGGGGATCCAAGAGCAAAACTCACTTGATCATTTAGCAGACGCAGTGGACGTTGTTGCCGCCGCCCTGGCAGCATGTGGGACCGCCACACTGAGAACTGAACTGCCAGCGGCCAGAAACATTGCAGATGAAGATGGCACCGTCAGGACCGGGAGCACCGCCACGGTTACCACAACGGAACTCTCCAGAGCTGCAGGCCGCAACGCCGAAAACGGCAACGGCAACAAGGGCGAGAGTCTTGACCAAGTGCATGGTGATGAGTATTCTAAAGTATTAAAACAGGGGTGAGTGTTACGAGTGTTGATGGGGTGTTGATGGAAATGTAGGGAGGGCTTGACCCCTTTATATTTGACTATTGTTACACTAATCTGGTCTGTAAGTAGCTATACCGGCAACGGTCTCTGCTGAGTACTTTTGTATGGATGCATTTGGAAATGGCCGCGAAAGGGTGGAATCTGCGTGTTTGCCAAGAGCCAGGATTGTCGTGTACAGGTAATGATCCTCGTGAGTGATGCCTGCCGAGGACTGCCCGTGTGAGATGGTTTGCACGTCGCATGCAATGCTTGTGGCTCGGAGACTTGTTCAAACCGACTCTAAAAGGTTATGTACTGGACCAAGGGACTCACATTCGTTGCAAAAGGCTCACACACGTTGCTTACGGTAGATATGCAGCATCAATCGTTATCCTCTTACAAGCACCTTTTGGTTGAGGAATACACTTTGTAGCAGTTTGGCGAGCAGACCCCCATCACGAGTACTCAAGGAAGCTCAGGTCCACACGGCTTTGAGGGAAGCCAAACTTTACACAAGACGTCAGTATACTAGAATCGCTGATCAGGCTGCGGTAGACAGTTACTCAAAAAAAATTATATTGTACAGTTCGGTAACTAAACGGGCTCCGCCGCACCGTCTCTCGACAGCGACCTGCCGCTTTCGATATTGGGAGCCTAGTTAGCGCAGTCTTTACGAAGTACATCTCGGCCCATGTTTTGCGTACGAGTACTCTCCGTTATTAACTCCAGCGTAAGCTGCATATGCAAGCTGGTGGGGAGCTGCAAGTCGCCGTTAGTAATCCAAGGCTGCAGCCGAACTCTCAGTTTCAGTAGTAAGATAATTGTACCACGGCGAAGAATCATGTGGAGATTATTCACTCAAGGATGCAGAGTGGGCGTTCACTATCGGACGCCCGATATTGGGTCGCCACATCCACCGCCGTGCAGACTTGCATCAGAACCGTATCTGAGTGGAACGAGTTGGACGTTGAACGAGTGAAAATGAAGTAACCTGGACAGTCTGCCGGACAGTCTAACTTTCTTGAATCAAAGTGGATTTCGTGTTCCGCCCATCATTCCAGACGGACCTGGAGCAATCGTCCGGCGGAAATCCCAGACAATGAGTTATTACCCCGAAGAAGGGTTTCGTAGCAAGTCACATCCACCTTTTTGAATCAGTCATCCCTGTTTTCCTCAGCTACCCTGCTCTCCTGTACCGTGTCTATCGGCTCCCGTCACACTAAAAGTCACGGCCACTGTAAACACTTGAAGCATCGCCTCAAAGAAAAACGGTAGACCAATCCAATCGCCTCCCAAGTTCATACCGACGCGGAACATGCCGAAAATAAGAGGCCCCGCCACAACGGAACCAACCGTGCGCATGAAAACCACAGTCATGTATACAACCCCAGCACCTGTCGTGCCATGCAGAGCATCCAGACCTGCCAAGGATGCAATCACGCTGGTGATGGCTGGTGCGTAGCACAGCTCCACCAAATATAATGACTGCGCGGCAATGAACTGGTTAGTCGTTTTAGCCAACCCGATGAGTATGCTACCAATGAAAAGTGCCATGATTCCGATCCGTGCTATCCACATGTCTTTGCGCAGAGGCGTGGTCCGTTGTAAGAGCAAGTGGCTGGAAATGGGCACAAAAAGTGCCAGCACAAACAGGCTCACAAGGGATATCAGCGAGATCATTACGCCAGCCTATTGCTTGTCAGCCCAGACAGGTTCGAAGTGCGGGCATCTTCAGCCTTCGAATTGCGGCATCTTACCTCCGCCCACGTCCAACCGTACCGTTTCGTGGCATACTGCTGTCGAATAAGAGCCTGTCGCACGCCAATCGTGCTAAATATGAGACTAAACAGTAACAGTGCCAGCTGCCTGTCACGGCCAAAGAGTTTTGCATACTGTATGGCGGCATGTCCAAGTGAAACAAATCCCTCCCGCATGGTTTGGTGAACTGATCTGGGAGTGTCGACCTTTTGTGGTTCAGAGCGTTGACTAATATGGAGCCCATTGGGTAGTGTGAGTGTAAATAGAATGGACAGAACCATGATGCCCATTCCAAGAAGTTGCGAGAAGACGGGTCCAATGCTCATGGCCCAGTAGACGGCTGGGCCGGTAAGCGCAACAATGAGCTGCGTGAGGCAAATTGTGTAAAAGAATATATCGGCCCTTTGAATGTTAGCTGCAGCAGCCTATGTTTGACAACTACTTGCCTATTGGATTCCCTCGCCAGCAGGGTGGCGAGAGCATACTGCATCGCGTCTAAGCCGAGCTGCCCCCCGCCAATTAGATTGCCGACAACGGAAGAAACCCAGATGCCACGCAGATCGAATGTCTGGGGATAGTAAACTGAAATAGGTGAGAAATATGTATCACCAAGAACACTGTGTCCAGGCAACATACCGGTAATGAGCTCGCCGACCTGAACGACAAAACCCCCCACCACAACGAGCAATAGCAAAACCTTTGGGCCATATCTGTCTGCAAATATGCCATATGGTATGGCAGTAGCCAGTGCTGGTATTAGTGCAAAAGTCGTCTCCCATCCCATAATCATGGCCAGGCGATCTTGCACATCAGCACTCTTGCAGATAGGGTCGTCGTAGCAGTCCGTCACATCGGGGTGCAGCTGCTGGCAGGCCGCTGCTTCAACGAGGTGATTCATGGCGGGAGTGACAAATACTGCAGCCTGCATTACTGTTATGAGTACCAGGATGCTGGAGATGAGGAGATGGCGGCGTGACCATGCTCGGGTTGGTAATTCTGCTTGGGATGGGCTGCCTCGGGCGGGGGATGCCTCCCTAGAGCCGCTGAGGAGCGGTCGCTCCTCTCCCCGCTGCGATTCTCCCGAGAAGTTCATGCTCGGCACCAGATTTCTCGTCTTAGGGTTTTATTTCCTCGCCACAAGCGCCACAAGCCTGACTTTCCGACGAATAACTCAGTGGTGAGGTTCTGCAAAGTACAGCAGCGCCGAAGTTCAGCACAGAAGCAGGCAGCAGCAGCAGCAGTGGGTCAAAGTAATTCTCTGCTTTCTGGCTTAATGAGTACCACAGGTACATCGCCCGTTGGATGACATACTCTACACTGTTCCTTTTTGTTCATTTTCCCCTGATCGAGCCTGACTAATGGCATTTGTAACATAATTACTCTAAAATTGGCTTGTATTGTCGTATCTAATATACTGAATTCCACTCAATCAACGAATGGTTGGCTGCGTTCTAGGTGGTATTCGTGTCTTCTAGAACAATGCAGATTTAAAAATGTAGCAAACCCCTCATCAGTTTCCTGGGGCGATGAGATATTACAATCATAGTGCACTCGGCAAACTCCTTATCCATGATATCTTGGACTCGTCTCTCAGTGCCCTCATCCACCAATAAAAGCTTCGACTCTGTACTCTGCTTATGTACAAGGGCGCGCGCGAGCTGAAAAACACTGCTTTTGGCCTTGAGATAGCTTTATCTTCCCCACGTAAGCTTCGAGACCCCCTCGCAATTGAATTAATTGCAACAGTCCGACCTGGTGAAGTGGACTTGTAAGATTTTCGTCGGTAACCAATTCATCGCCAAAGGGATTGAGATTAAACCTCCCAGAACCTCTCAACTCAATACCAGATTGGGTGATAGTAGTAATCCGAGCTCGCAGCAGATCGCGGTGTACAGTACTAATCTCCCTGTCGTCAATACTAATACTTCCAGAGTTCTCTAGAAGCGCAGCATGCTAACAAGCACAGGTGATTTGCCACTCATAAGATACTGTAAGAAGATGTCTGCAAATGATAGAAGTATAAAGGCACGCTTGCGCTTACTTTCCCGTTCGCCCAGAGATGCCGATCGTCTCCCCAGCCTTAATACTGGCCGTGACATTGGTTATCGCAGCAAGCGGCCTGTCACTCTGTGCTCTGGTTTCCATTATGTCAGCTAGGATTCAGAAGTCCAAGACAAGACTACAATTCTGGCTATACATACTGTTATCTTGATGTAACGCAGTTGAAGTCGACCTTGCCAGCGCTAGGCCATTTCTGCGGCACCAGAGGGGCACTCTGCTTGTCCTGACTAAAACGGCAGTCAGTCTGCAGAGATGACTCTGTTTTTGTTGCAGTACAGCACGATGGGATCGAAACGAGGTCCAAACAATCGACAGCATCACAGGAACCTGCCTTGTCCCCGGTATCCAGAGTCCAAAGCAAAAGAGGCTCGACAGCGATATGGTTGCGGTGACTGCTTGGAATCAACCATACCTGTTGCTGCGAAACCCCATCGCCGGCATCCGATGGTCATGCCCAGGTTCGCCAGCGCACCCATAACAGAGCCTTGCTCAAGCTTAGACAATACTCTTTCCATTATCCGGGAAAGAGAACGGCACCATTCTGTGTCTAAGAGTTCTAAAAGAAGCCCAGGCAATAATTGCATGTAACGGTCGCCGCTTCAGGAGCCAGCACTCGAGCCCGCTTTGGTTGCACACAATCTGTCTGTTCCGATCATGGATAAGCAGCGAGCAGTGCATATTCACAATAGCACCGCACACGGCCGTGAGGCCAAACGGCCAGGCCACCTCCGAGGTTGGTAATCATAGCATCACTCGCCTGGCGAAGACCAGGCCGCCGATGCCACTGCCAACCGCCGCGATGCGATTGGCCGTGCCTCGTTGTCGGTGAAACCAATGTGAGATGTGCCGATGATGCCAATGTAGAGAAACAGGCGTTCCATTAAAGAGCAGCCCATGCGTGAGATGTAAATTCCATGCTTGCGTTGCGAGGCTGGACCAATACACTCGTTTCAAGGAGCATGCTGGTGAGCAGAGTGTTTTGACCGGCGTCCTGGTCGCGTGCGTGACCAGAGATGAGGGTAATTTGCGATTGCGACAGTCCAGTGAATACATAGGATGCCTGAGAGCTTTGGCGAATACGTCCGTTGGGAGGTAATGCGAGAGTCATACGCCAGTTGACTACAGCCGGATTAGCGTCGGCTTCCAAAACAACCTCCCCTACGAAGACCAAGGGAATCAAAGTACCCCGTTTAAACCCGAGGTGCAGGCAGTAAGAATCTGGCACAGAACACAAACCCAGCCGTAGCCACAATCTGAATCATCGCCATTTCTCAGGCTGATTGCCGCTTGCAACTCGGCTGCACTGGTTCGGCGCCGGGATCGAGCAAAGCTGCTGTCACATTGCTTAGGACTTATTGTAGCAGTATCATGAATTTTTAATCTGGAGAGCATGCATGGATTCTTGACCACTCGGGACGAAACCCTCCACACCTAGTCGTATCCCCACTCCATCTCGAAATTGGACATGAAAATGCAGCAACGACTTGATTAACATACGTACATGGACAACCAGTGTAGAATCGAATTGGAGCAACCTACCTAGTTAGGACTAGCGAGCCAACGCTCGCCCTTTTCTACCATTCCTAGCTAGCGTTGGAGATGACAGCCTTAAGACCCGCCTCGCTGACATTGGCAAGCCACTGTAAGTGTCGCCAAAACATACCAAAGATGGAGGAGACGTTGTGTGCTGACTATGCATTCCGCCTTCAAAATGCCAGGAGATGCAATTCACGCCCTTGAGATAGTTCAAGTTACTTTTATAGCAGAATTTTCAGTTCCGTGAATTTGCTCCATCATTGTTTCACCTCGCTGCTGCGATTATCAGCAGATTTCGTCCTCGGTGCGTGAAGATTTCCGACTTATGGTTGCATGCTTGTCTCATAATTGTTGTTGAGTACGACGCCGCCGCCTGACACCAGCCATGAAACTCTCGCTCAACATTCGTTCCCATTCGCGGGGACTTTTCTATCCTGGAGACACTGTCCAAGGCTCACTGACCATCCGCAACGCAAAATCTCCGCCAAAAGTCACCATATGTCTGGCAGGTAATGTACTCCGTCCGCTTCGCCTGGAAGGTTGCTAATGGGTCCCAGGTCAAATAAGTACACGGGTCCCAGTTCAAGGGTTGGGCGCAAACCCCGGGACGCAGACGGAAACAGTATGTCCACCGCTGCCTCGAATTACGGCAATCTAACATTGAACAGATATTCCAGCTGAAACAGAATGTGGATGCAGAAGCTCTTTCATGCGCCGTGGGCGACGACGGCAGACCCATATACACCTGCACGGTCGAGGTGCGGATCCCGTCAGACGCATACCCAGATAAGCCGTCGGCGGCCGACCAGCTTCCTTCTTCATTAAATATTGCCGCGTCAGACTTTTCCGTGTGTGTAGAGTACTTTGTCGCTGTCACTGCCAAACGATACATCTTTGGCGGGGTGCCTACGTGCGCTACGGCTCGTTGTGGCTTGCAAGTCGTGTCCAACCCTACAGTCCGTGCGGTGAGCCCGCTCGACAGCATAATCAGTCATGAAACTGACGGGATGAAAAAGGCTCTGCTGCCATTGTATTCTGAGAACGAGTCCAATGCCCGATCCCATGTACAGCTCCAGCTGCTTCTGCCCCTGTCTGCTGTACTGGTCCGAGGAGAGGCTTGCCCAATAGAGCTGCTAGCTCGGGCCACCACTGACAAGGCACTTATACGGAGCATTGTCATAAATCTGCTCCAAACAGTTTCTGTTAGACTTGGAAACACAACCAGAAAGGCTGTGCAATGTCTGCATTCCATCAGCATCACGGGCGCCATCAACGTCAACAAGGAAGGCTTTGCAATGAACCTCGGTGCATCGGGGATATTATCGCTGTGCAATGCGTACCCATCTTGCGACTCGGAGGGACTGACAATTACTCATTCAGTCGAGGCCAAGGTCACAGTGTCACGGGCTAATCAACCTGGTCTACAAGTGCGTATTCCCACTAACATAAAGACAAGGAAACTGACATTTATAGATACTGGAGCTGCGTAACGATGTCATGGTTATGGATCCGCCCCCCGTGTACGAGATGTGATGCGACGAAATGTGATGCGTACGACATGTAGATTAACGTAGCTTATGAAATCATATCCCAACCCCACGCTTCCTTTAATTCATTCATTCTCCAGTCAGTACAAGTGCCCGTGTCCTTTTGAATATTGTCGAGCAGATCCACCAATACCGATCGATGCTCGTTTGATTCGAGACATAGCCCAGCCAGGTGGAGCGGCTGCAGCATATGAGGACGGACTGCTGGCCCAGGCCGTCCGAGCGCAATTGCGCAAATCTGTCCTGTGTGCTTGTCGATTTCCTCTGATAGCCGGCGAAACTCGTGCAGCTGGCTGGCGGGGTTGCGGGGGGTGCGAAATCCCTGCTCGGTGTCCGACGGGCGACGCAGCAGGAGCAAGATTTGGGTGAAGTGGTAGAGAAGAGAAGAGACAGCAACCATGGGGTTGCTGAAGAATGTCTCACCAAAGTAATTATCAGACACATTTGCGGCAATGGTAGCCGAACGAGCAGAGATCCTCGGGAGGGGAGATGTCGCCGGCTGGTCACGTCGTCCTGGAATCTTTAGGCACGGCCCAAATGTGTCTGGAAGACTCAGTGTCCAAATGCCAAGGGCGTGTCGAAGTGAATTCCACTCCTCCGGTAGCGAGAGGCCGGGATGATTGTTCGACTGGCAGGCAGCATATCGCAGAGCCTTGAGGGTAAGCCAAATCAGGATGCGGCTGTAAATGGAGTCGCTCTCCACCGGGCCGTCTCGAGAATTCCGGTTGCACAGTGACTTTGGGCAGGCCTTTCCCGACGCGTCATTCATGGGCAATCCGGCTGCGGTCCAGATGTTTACATTGTCGACGTCAAGCATCGGAGCAGTCTGGTCCGCATACGAGACAATGCAGTCCATCCAGGCAAAGTGCCAGAACGAGGCAAGAAACGTCTTGCGGCTCCCAAAGCTCGTGAGAATACCACGTAGATCGGAACCCTCGCGCGGCGACGGCTGTTCACGGTGCTCGGTGAGCAGATGCTTTGCGCCCGCCATGTGGCTTTATAAGATTAGCAGACTGCAGCCCTATCTGCGCTTTATACATACTGTAATAATTCTGCTTTCCGATGATCCAGGGATTCATATTGCAGGAACAGTGATGCAGCCGTCAGTACATTGTCAATGTCTTGGTTCTGAGCCAGCACAACGTCGTGCCGGCCCCTTGGATCCGTGTCAGATTCCGAGCCTCGCGGCGAAATCAGGTCACCGGCAAATCTGGTATCCATAATCTTGTTCCGGGCTCGAAGAGACAGCAGCATGAGGCAGATTGCCTTATCATAGTAGCTGGCCGCCTTGTAGAGCCAGTCTATCGAGTCCCCTTGGTACTGCGAGAGGACGAAATACAAATTCGGCTGTTGGCGTGACTGATCCGACTCCTTCCTCGTTCTTCCAAACTGTTTGGCCGCCACCGCTGCAATCGAATTTCGCAAGAGCGGACTCTTGTCGGCTTTGGTCGGCACAGTGTGCGTAAAGTATTGGTCAGCATTGAAGACATCCATGCACGGCGCGACGGCCTCGACAAAGTGCCGGATGAGATGCGGCGTTTCATAGCTGACCTGCTGCGAATTGTCCTCTTCATTGGATGTTGATCCATCGCTTGTCAGGTTTGGTATGGTGGCTGTGGATGGCGTCAAGGTCTCGCGGGTAATTTCGTCTCCCCAGAAGATGACATGATGGCTGAGGGAGCCATTGTCGCTGCCAATGTGCGGTATAATGCCGCAGCAATTATTCTCATCCGCAAAATAGACCTCCGGGTCAATGTCAAAAAACGCAGATGCGTCAAATTCAAAGATGGACGTTCTTTCGGCAGTGTCCTTGGCGTAGTCAGTGTGGGCATCTATGCTGCTCATGTAGTCTTGCGCGATATCGGCGGGGCGGGAGATGTCGGTGCTGCTTCGTCGTGGTTGGGCATCTGATTGCGTTCCCGGCGAGCTTGCTTGAGAAGTGGCCGAGGCAAACTTCCGTCGCAAGCTCGTACCCTGATCTACAAACTTTCGCGTTCGTTGGAAGCCAGTACATTCAACGGACAGTTTCTCGCATCGCAAGCATCCCGGTAGTCGCCTGTCGCACTATAGATTCGTCAAATTGCGAACACTCGCCGGGTAACAATGGCAACGCTACCTTGACACGCCGCTTCCGGCAGCGCTCACATGGTCGTACTGCAAGTGCCTGTGAGCTCATTGTGAATATTGATGTCACAGGATTTGATGCAGGATCAATGTTCGTGAGGACGGTCGAACCGGAATTTCGGCTCCCACGGGCTCGCTCAAAGTTGCTGAAATAGGTTAGCTCTGTTCGCCGCCAGGTTCATGATTGTGTAGCGGCTTTATGTCATGACGTCCGAATCCTCATGTTACCATCTACAATTTATAGTATTCAATGAGAACTCTCATTGGGCTTAAAGAATAATTCGCAATACGTTTTTCCATATGTTACAGGCTCATGGGACTGCCTGGAGTCGCTTATATAACCAAGAGTCCACCCAAATGAAGTGGTCCCATTCTTCATCTTTCACCACTTCACAACTGCCGGAATTGCATGAGCTCGAATCTCATGAGCTCGAATCGCGTGAGCTCGAATTGTGTGAGCTCGAATCGCAGTAGATACCATCATTCGTGAATCATGTGCGGCCATCGTTATGAAGATAAAACGGGTTCGTGTGATTTAAACAACACCCATCCGTCCGTTAACTCTTTGCTAGCTTTTCATTTACCCAGTCAAATCACTCCTGCCGGTCGAGGTTTCCTACGCCGAAATCACGCCAGAAGGGCTTCGGTTTGACCGGCAGTATATCCTGATCAAATCCCCAGAAACTAATTCCGGGCCTATCAAGGAGCATCTTACCATCAAGACCAACTACTTGCTGGGCCTGTTCCAACCAGCCATCACGGATGACTGGACCACCTTGACCATCAGGCACACACTGGCTCAGCCAGAATCCTCGATTCGCCTGTCTCTCACTCCGTCACCGCTCTCGTGTCTCCAGTCCAAGGAGTACAAGGTCAACATTTTCGGCACAGAGGCCGCGGGCATCGACATGGGCGACGAGCCCGCAAACTTTTTCGGCAGCCACCTCGGAATCCCCGTAAGGCTTCTCTTCATCGCCGGCCCCGGCCACCGCGAGATTCCCGGCGCGCCATTTATTCCCCGGCATCTCATGTCATTGTCTATTCGGCCTCACGAGACACGGCAGCCACAGCGCATCCGATTCGCCGACGCTGCGCCGCTCCTAATCACGTCCTGCAAATCAGAACAAGAAGCTCGGTCCAGACTGCCCAGCGCAAACCAAGACGAAGATGTCATTATTCTTTTCCGACCCAATGTGCATATTGACACTGATCCTGACAGTCGACCATTTGAAGAGGACAATTGGAAAGAACTACTGGTATACTCACACGATGCATCGGTTGAAAAGGCCGTCATACGGTGCATTTTCAAAACGCCGCGGTGCGTCAGCCTGAATGTGGACTTGAAAAGCGGCAAAAGGGCCCCGAGAGATCAGCAAATGTATGGGCTGCTGGCTCCAGATCGGCGCGTGAATAGCGCATTTCCTCGTACGTATGCCATGAGCGCGTGATTGCAAGCGCTGATAATGAAAGACAAACCTGTATTCGGCCAGTATGCCTGTGCAGCCCCAAATGGGGCCATTCTCCGCGTAGGGGACGTGGTCCATGTTACGGAGCGAGAGCTGTAATGACAATCACGCTGCCGCGGATTTCCATGAACATGTATAATCTTGTGCTATTAAATGATGCCGCTAATAATTTAGATAATGTCTAAACGCGCGAACGCCACCCAAGGTGACTCGACTTGAGCTTGATACCACCAATGTTGATGTGTGTTAGCACCACGACTGCCAACCATACAAACGCCAGCGTTGGTAGAACCCACGGCGACTGCAACCAGGTAAAGACACGGTCACCATTGAACCACAGGACCGACGTCAAGCCGGTGCCAATGGCAAGCACAAGGATGAGCGACTGTCGAACCCAGGACCAGCCGCGGGGGAGGTGGCCATCGCAGAGCTGCTTGAGAACCAAGACCAGGATCAGTGTACATGCTGCACTAATGTATGTATACGCAAACTACACACGGTATTAGTCGTTTCTCCATGCGTGCGACGATTCAAAATACTCACCACCAAGCCATAGCGATCCCAGTTCTTGGTTTGTACCTCAAACTGAAAGCCGCGGCCGTCCTGCTTCTCCGTTCCTGTGTTCTTGGCCTCAATCTCGCCAGCAACCTCGATGCCGAAAGCGCTAAACACGGCATTGGCCATGGAAATGGCAAGGTTGGTGCCCGACTCCAGCAGCGTCTCGTAGTTTGCAATCTGATCGTCGGTAAAGTTGACGGCGCCAGCACCATCACCATTCACAAGCTGCGTGAGCGCCGGCCAGAAGGTGTTGGGCAGCGAACTGATGTTTGTCAGCGCACCGTTGACGACCTCGGCCGTGCTCTGGAGCTTGGCCGGGTAGTCGTGGAAGAAGCTCTGCACCGACCCATTGACGCTGCTGCTGACGGCCAGGCTCGTCGAGTTGGCGTTTACAATGGACAGGTCGTCTGTCGGGTCGGCAAAGTCAAACGCACGTCGCAGTTGGGTTGCGATCTTGCCCCAGATGAGCAGCTGCGTGAAGCCTTGCATGAAGAGGACGAGGGCCAGGTGGAATGGCAGATGCATGGCAACCCAGAGATTGCGGCGCAGCGGCGGGAGATGAGTCGTGGAGCCGAGCCAGTCAAAGTAGACGAGAAAGACAAAGTATATGGTTGCGGCGGCGGCTGTCACATAGCCGATTGTGATGGCATCTAATCCGTCAGCTGGGCAATAAAGAAGGGCAGAACCTAGAACCCACCCCAGGCTCCTGGATTTTTGACAATAACCAGGACCTTTTTCGCAATCGACTCGATGCCCTCGCCGAGAATCATGACGGTGAGCAGGGTCAAGCGCTTCATCAGATGCGTCTTGCCGAGGCTGACAATGGGCGAATAGTTGGAGAGCAGCAGGCTGGCGACGGCCTCGACGCCGGAGATGCAGTACCACGTGACAAAGGCATGGCTGCGACGGCCGTCCTCAAACCGAAACGTGATGCCCAGGTAAACCGCCGCGGCAGCGAGGTGGATACCCGTCTGCAGCAGCAGTGGCAGGAGGGTGGTGCGGTAGCGACGGACGTGAAACGCCATCCACGCGTACTGGCCGACGAGGTTGAAGCGGGATACGGCCAGAATGATGGCTGAAGGAGTTAGCATGCGTGGCGAGGCTCAATCTGACTGCAACATACACATGGCGCGCATGGTGGACGCATCCTGCGTCGTTGGGTTGAATTTTGGAGCGACTACGACGAAACCGATGAGAATACCAAGCTGGATGGCCGTGTTGAGTCGTGCTGCGGAAGGTTAGTCGTCGTCGCTAAATGGCTGTAGGCAACGGACAAAAGATGGAGTCGGTGGCGTAGCGGACGTCAAAGATTGTTACGCTGAACCAGGTCAGCCAGAGCAGACTAGGCATTGTTAGCATTGATTCTTTCTACAGCAATCATCACGCACCAGAAGAATCCAATCGAGGCTTTGAACGAGGCATGGTTCGTGACCTCCTTGACGTCGCAGTACGCGTTGTACGTGGCCGCAAAAAACAAATCGTAAAATATCTCAAGCAGCGTCGGCTCTTCGTGCTACGATTTGTGAGCTAAATTCTAACCAATTGATATTTCACCTACCCGTTGCAGCTGGGGATAGTTGTCGGGATGCCTTCGATGGTCAGGCGCATATGTGCTGTCCTTGGCGCTGCCCTCGTCGTGTCCGTGGTCAGCATTGGCTGATTTGATGGGACTTGAAAACACCTTGAGGCCTGACGATGGCACCGGCTCATAAAGTGCCTCTTTCGACATTTCGTTTCCTCGCTAAAATTATACTCTAGAGCTGAGCTTCTGTTATTTGCACCGTGATCAGAGAAAGAAAAGAGGGTCAAGCAGCCACGATTGTCGGACGCGCCATTATATGGAATTAATACCAACGCTGGGGCCAAGCAATCTGTGGGACAGCTCAATTCCAAGACAACTCAAAGTTTGGCCAAGCCGACACTAGCTAGCCTGTCCCACCGGTTACAGCCCTGTGGATAGTTCAAGCTGTTACTGGTAAATAACAACTTTGTGTTAAGCTGCAGGCTGAGTAACGTGGCAGTCCAATGACGCGGCCAGTAAGGCATTCACTCAACACTCCCAGTGCGTCGAATGCCGGTGCCCTTGCAATACTACTCCAGCGAACCCCGGTAGCAACGTCGCCTTTCTAGGCCGGTCTTGTTTGGTTATCCACGCGGAATTCGCCAGATCGATAGTGTTAACCAATGTGAAGTAGGCAAAACTTTTCAACTTGGATCGACCCTCTCGGGGAACCTGCATAATTTGCGAGCTTATTAGCAAGTGGAGGTCCTGCACCGCCACAAAATTGCCCATCCACTAGCTGATGAACTTCGAAATTTATGACCGCAACAGGGTATTTTGCTGCAATGATGGCCAAGTCAGGCTGGCGAGAGTTTGAAGGGCGGCCGTAGGGCTGCAGTGGCGTTAGAGGCTCCGACTCCTTGCCAGCCCAGATCGGCATCTTGGTGCCGACTGCTGACCTGCTTACACCGTCAGCGTGGTGCTGCAGCAAGGAGCACCAGCGGAGTATGCCGCTTGACTAGAGCTAGTGAGGCAGTCAAAGCGCTGCATCCACGCAGCCCGAGTTAACTACTGGTACAGATTGGACCCTGTGAGCCACCTATCTCACGGCGTGGTGTAGCAACGGACAACCGGCCGTGGGACTGCTGCAAGCCTACGGCAAGGAGAGCTGCATTAAATTCCAGCGCCACCTTTACGTTGAGTGCAGTGCTTTGCGAAAGTCACGGATGCCCAACTACAATCGGCTTGTTTACTTAGCATCCTGCGCAGATCGGTGAGGCTGAAATGTTCTGGGAGCGGGGCTGGATGAAGACTTAAGACTTTGCACCGTGAGAATGCAGCTGCAAGTCTTGGTCAAAAATAAGCAGAGTGCCACCCTGTATGTTCAGGTAGATGATGCGCGATGGAGTCTGGATACCTGGGATCTCGATAACGGCCAACCCATCCCGGTGTACAGCTGCATCTCCTACGCCTGGGGCCGTGGCAAAGTCCCCAACCCGTTTCACGCCAGCACGGACGCCTCGGATCGCTCCATACCCGCCCTAAGAACCGTGTCGAGACAGCTGCCCGCATGCGAGGCACTCTGGATTGATGCGTTTTGCGTGCCCGGCCAGGATGAGCCGCTGCTGCGCGCCACCACGCTGGAGAGTATGGGCTATATCTACTCTCGCGCCCAGGATGTTATTGTCGTGCTCTCCAATGCCGCCGCGCCTGCATTGCGACACATTCGCAGCGAACCCGACGAGCTGCTGCGCACCGAGCACCTCGCCGCTCTAGAGCGCGAGGAGTGGTCATCGAGGGCATGGACGTACCAGGAAGCCGCCAACAGCAAGACCATTGTCTTTACGGCCGCTACTGCAGAGACAGGCACCGACACGTGCCCCATCATCGACTTTCTCGAGCTCCTGTCGCCCCTCGGTCATGTCCTGTCCAAGCTCGGCCCCGAGGCGCGCACACAATACCCACGCCTCGACGACCTCGAGGACATGCTCGCCGACTCGGCGGTTGCCAGCTACCACACGCGCTCCGCCCTGCAGGTCATGACAATGATGGAGAAGCGCACGCAGGAGCGCGCCGACGACCATTTCTACGCGATGATTGGAGCCATCACCACCGACCCCGCCAGCGCCGCGGTGCCCGGCTCCTCGGCGTGCGAGGCGTTCATGACGCTGTGCGAGCGAAAGGGCGACTTTTCTTTCATCTACTCGCTCACGCCGAGGGATGCACAAATGCGTTGGCGGCCTGTTAGCAATGGAAATGACGACTTGCCCGTCGTCTTTGCGCGGCACAACTGGGGCGAATCACAACCAGGCCACTTTGAGGCGGGAACGCTCTACCTGGATAACATGCTTAGGTTGGCTGTGGAACCCTTGAGTGAGGAGGCGGCCGAGTTTATCCGCCGGTGGACAAAGTTTACCGCGGGCAAGGGCGATGCCGGTGAGGAGCCGGTGGGGATCGCGGCGGCGCAGAGGCTCTTTAACCATGGATACAAGGGAAGCCTCAACGCCATAAGCACACAGCATGGCAACTTTTATCCCTGTAGGGAGGGACTGGATGCAGGGAATATATCTTTTATCGCTGTGTCGGGGAGTATTCGGTGGAACATTGGCGCTCCTGCGCTCGCACAATATCAGAGCAGGGATGTCTTTGAGTATATCCCGGGAGTGTTTGTCGGCGATGTAGGAAGTCTCATCGCTCAAGTCACATCCGTGTGTCTCGACTGATTCCAGGGTTACGAATGCGTGGTTATTAGTTCAGTGTCTATGTACTGGGGCTGACTCAGTTGCGTCTCTTCTTCTCATACATGTCGTGCATGCTACGGGCTAAACATCAAATGGAAGGCCATTCTCCTCTCTGATAGAACCATGAATCGAAAGCAGCTTGGCATCCGGGCCCTTTACCTCATTCACACGCTTTGTGTGTGCTGTGACCGTGTCCAGTGTCCGTAGCTTGACGCCGTTTGTCTGGGCGAGTTTATTTAGATACTGGTTTTCCTTGACCGCCATGCTGATGGGTGGGAGGTTCTAATCGCCAAATCAGTAAAATTCAAGGTTGGCAGCATCCAACGTACAGTCGTCAAGTCGCTGTAGGCGCCAGAGTGAAGCAGGGCCAGCTGTCCAACGGTCGGGCCAGGAAGCACCGTCTTGACAAACTGCGCCAGCGTCTCCTTGGGCAGGCCAATCTTTTCGGAGAGGACGCTAGTCTCACAGAGGACTTCAATGCTGGCGAATCGGAAATAGTTGCCGACAAGTTTGAGCAGGCTGGCGTGTTGGAGCGGCTGGTCTGCGAGCTTGATGTTGTTTTTACAGATCCTGTCCCGAGTTAGTGGCTGCGTTGTGCGCATCACGATTTGTACTTGCACGCCTGCCGTAAAGGGCTCAAACTTGGTTATGGCTTCCGATGGACCGGCCAGGACCAGGGTGGTTTGCCTCTCTATAGCCATGGCCACGCCCCCAAAGACTACGAGTGTAAGCGCTGGCGTGCAGAAAGGAGGCCATGACACGTACTGGGGCAGGCGAGATAGGCAGCATCAACCTTGGCCAGTTTTTCGGATTGAGCCTGGTTTGTGTCGGGGTGCACCGTGGACATGTCGACAAAAACCTTGCCAGAGACGGATGTCTGCGCCATCGCCATATCAATGGTACCGTCCACAGCCGCATCGTCGACGAGGCAGACGCAAATAATGTCAGCTGCCGTGACGGCATCCGCAAGAGACTTGGCCACCACCAGCCTGTCAGACGTTTCGGCGAGGCTCTCTGCCTTTGAAATGGTGCGGTTCCATACAATCACGGGTTCCTCTATCGGTCCGTACTGAGCAAGGTTCCTGCACATGGCCTGCGGCAGTCAGTCAATATTCTTTTCTCGTGATCACCAGATACCAACCTCGCCAATGCTACCTAATCCAATCCAAGCAATCCGAGACATTGTAGATGTTGATGAGGAGTCATATTCTTGGACTTCTGTGAGGAGTCGTCACGGAACGCGGCGCCATTCCGCTACCGCCATTCCGCGTTAAAGTGCCGACGGTGGCCAAGTGGCCGCTGAGTGGCCGCTGAGTGGCCGCTGAGCGTGGCCTTCCCAAGTGGCCGTCTTAGCCAAGTGGCCGTCTGAGCCAACAATGGCTGTCTGAGCCAACAATGGCCGTCTGAGCCAACAGTGGTTTCTACGAACCATTCGACTTTAGACAATCATTATGGCAAGTCAAGTCAGTACGAATGCGTGTAGACTTATGTCCCGACCAAGCCTGTAGCATGTGGGTCACTGTAGGATCGGAGTTGGCTGTGGTTGCTGTATCAAGTCAATATAATCTAGCCATTGAATTGGCTTTGCTCAACACCAAATGAATTGACTGCTGCTCAACGCATGCCCAATGCCGAGGATAAAACTCTCAAGACTATGAAGGTGGTACCTTTCAAAAGGCCAATTCAAAGGAGCCGTAGCAGGAACAGGTACTTTGTGAATCACAAGCTGCCGGCCTAGCGCAGCAGTCGCCCGATGGGTCGCACCCCTGACTTGGGCTCACGCCACGACACGTCCACATTCCCTCCGCTTACTACCCCTCCACCAAACGGGAACAAGACTTGCCTTCCCTCTTTCTTGACAAACGACGAATGATATCATGATGCTGCTGTGCAGGCGGAGGATCTGGGTCGGCGTGCCGTTGGTGCCGCTGGCGCTCCTCCTCGTTCTCTTTGCAGGAACCGCAAAGGCGTCGGTCGGCGATAGACTGCCAGAGTTTAAAGGCTGCGTAGATGTGCGTGCGTCCTCGCGATATGAATGTCGTACCATTCGATCAATCGCTAACCATTGGCCTCAGGTCTGCAAATCTGAAAACTGCGGCAATGGCAAAGCACCTACCCCGATTCGTACGTCACGACGATGCACTTGATGATGCTCCGGCCATCACTGACAGACTCCAGCCACCCACCGCCGACTCCTCCTCTGGGACTGTGCCGCCGAGTGTGACTACACCTGCCAGCACATCATCACCGCCCAGCGCGTCGCCGTCAACGAGCGTGTCGTCCAGTTCCACGGCAAGTGGCCCTTTTACCGCTTCCTCGGCATGCAGGAACCCTTCTCCGTCCTCTTCTCCATCGGCAACCTCTGGGCGCACTACGACGGCCTCGCCAAAATACGCGCCAGCATCCCCGCCCGCTACACCCTCCGCCCCTACTATGTCGTCCTTGCTCACGTCGGCATCGCGTCGTGGCTATTCAGCGCCGCCTTTCACACGCGCGACTTCCCCGCCACTGAACAGCTCGACTACTTTGCTGCCGGCGCAAACGTGCTGTACGGCACGTATTATGCGCCCATTCGCGTGTTCCGACTCGACCGAGCCACGCCGAACCGGCAGTCGCTGCTGCGCGTGTGGACAGTGATTTGTGTGCTGCTCTACTGCGGGCACGTGGCATATCTAAAAGGTGTGCGCTGGGATTACACGTACAACATGGGAGCCAATATCGGCGTCGGTATTGTGCAGAATGTCCTGTGGACGTGGTTCAGTATTCAAAAGTACAGAGAGTCGAAGCGGCTGTGGACGGCAGTTCCCGGTCTGGTCGTTGCGTGGGTCATGTTTGCCATGAGCATGGAGCTGTTTGATTTCCCGCCCTGGCTGGGGTCAATCGATGCCCATAGCCTGTGGCATCTGATGACGATTGCACCAACTATTATCTGGTACAAGTGAGTACACATGCAACCTTGGCAATACCAAGCTAACCAGCGGCAGTTTCCTTGTGAGAGACGCCAAAGCCGACATGGCCTCGACGGAGAGGCTCAAGGCATAATTGAGATGGCGGCAACTTGTAATATATAAGACAGTGTATTAACCCTAAGAAACCAATCCAAACCAATTGATATCAGATCGCGCCCAAGCCAACCAACGCCAAATCCCAAATCCCAAATGTCCAAACTAACCGTCCAAGGTATCATGCATCACAATCACAGCACATTATTTTATTGTCTCGTGTACAGCACTTTATTTCATCCACTCAACAAATCTCGAACAGATAACCCCCGGGCATTCGCCGTCGTGCCCCTGCGGTCGTTGTTCAGCATCAATAACGCCGCTGTCGCCTCCTGATCCAGCTCCGTCTGCGGATTCAACGCCGGACTCGTCACCGTCGACGCCGATGTGGATGTGCTGCTTCTTGAGTACGGTCCGTGGCGCTGCGGCCCAAAGGCCGGCGAGGGTGTGGCGGATAGTGTGAAGCTGTGGTGGCGGAACTCGGTCGCCGATGTTGCGGACGAGTACGAGTGGTGACGCTGGCGGGCTTCCTGCGGGTGGAGAGCCGGTGAGACGGAGGGCTGGTGCACTTGGTAGTGGTCTGGCCGGGCAGTAAACGTGGGTGAGACGGCCTCCGAGTCGGACATTTCGACGTCGCCTGGCTCGCCGTGAAAGGTAGGGTGAAATTCGCGAATGGACGGTAGCGGGTTGCCAGAAGCCGACTCGGCGCGGTACCCATCCCCGTGCTGCGCCTTGAGCTGCGACACGCAGTCTTCCAAGTAGCGGATGTATTCGATGGAGGCCTACTCGTGTTGGTTATTTCTATGTTGGTTACAAGAGACATCATACTCACTTGCAGAATCGCCAGCTTATGCATGTCGCCCGTGCACGCGGGAATCATATTCTTCAGCACTGCAAACTCCTCATTCATCTTGCTGCGTCGTCTTCTCTCTATCAAGCTGTGCGCAGTCTTGCGAGCGATTTTGCGCCCGGCCGCGCTCGTCGCGCTGGGCTGCTTCTTGCCACCCTTTGCTGCAACCGCACCGGCGCCCGCGCCGCTCCCCGAGGCACTGGTATTGGTTGCCGTCTTGGTCGCGGCCTTGCCCGACGTCTTCCCAGAGGCTCCATTCTCCTTGGCAGCGGCCACGTCAGCGACTGCAGAGGCACCGGCAGAAGATGAATCGTCTTGTGATCGGGGTTTCATTTGAATAATTTTGCGCGACCGCGTCGGCGGCGGTGGCAGCGCAAACGAGCTGTCCTTGCTCTCTTTGGCGGCGGCGGCGGCTGCAGCTGCAGAAGAACGGCGTCGTGCTTTTACTGTCTCGGCCGCCTGCATGGGATATGCAGGCGGGCTCATTTGCTGGTGGTGGTGGGCCGCCGCCGACGTGCCGGGGGATGTACGCGCGGCGTCGTGGATGGCGGGAGGGGGCAGTTCAAACGCCAGGTGGAGTGAGGTGAGTTGGTTGGCGCCGTCTTTGCCCTTGAGATCAGTAGAGGATCCTGGTGTGGGAGGCAATCCAGGCCGAGGCATTTTTCGTAAACTTTTTTTTTCTTGATATTTGTCTGTCTTGTACCGTAATGTAGATGGTGTGCGGTGGATAGATAAGAGTGGGTTGTGGTGGCAGAGGTTATCTTGTGTTCGTTTTCCAAGGCTCTGGCTGCCAAAATGACATGTCTGGCGGTCGGGTTACGGATTCTAGACTCTTCCGGCAAATCCAATTTGGTGGTCTTTCAAGGCTCCGGATTGCTGTTCGTATCGAGACTGGGCTGAGGTGTTGGGTCAAGCACATGTACGAGCCTGTATAGGTTGAGCCTGATGTCTTCAGTTTCCGAGCCAGCAAGATACTTGAGATGTAGCCGAGTTGTCTGGATATAAGCGGCAGACCCGATTCTCGTTCTTGTGCTTCCAGCCACGATTGATTTGAAATCAAATAGGCACTGCAACCCAAGAACAGAGCGTGAGTCTGTGGGGTCAAACTGTCAAACGTGGGAAGTGGGCGACATACACCAGCAAATACCAAAAGACGATGCGGTTTAAGAAGTGTGAAATGAGAGCACGCGAGTAGCTGGCCTATCGAGTTCAAGATGAAGATTTAATGCCAGCGCAGAGGGCAGAGATAAGCAAGGTCCCGGTAAAAAGGAACCAGGGGCGATCACGTTTTCATGTCCTAGCCTTCCAACAGTCCCAACCATCACTGACGAGTAAGAAGCCTCGAAAGGTGACCACGAGGGTACCTTGGTTACTAGGTACAAGAACGGTCCGTTGGGTCCTGCACATGTCGGGGAAGACGGGCGACTACATGGCGTGCGCCGCTTCGTTGGGGTTTCAGCCTGGACGCTGCGGAAGTACCTGGGCAACTGGGCAAATGCAGCAGCAAGAGGCAAAAGCTTGTATTTGACAACGTGCCAATGTAGGGCTCAATTGACCAAGCAGCATCGAGCAAATGGTCGCGTGCTCGCCAACAGTATCGGACCACGGCAGCCAATAGCAGCACACGGTTTGCCCATGTGGCAGCCCAGACTGGGAGCTCCGTACATGGGCGCAAACTAACATTCGCGCTACGGACCTTGCACCAGTTCTAGTGTCTCTGTCTTTTCAGAGTCGGAGAGTCCTGAGCTTCCCCCGTTCTTCTCCTTCTCCACCCCCCATTGATTCAATCGCTCCACCAGTCTTGCCATCATTCTCCTTCGCCCTGGGGTTCTGCCAAAGAGCTCGCGTGCTTCGCCTCGTGGTCGTGTGCTTGCTTCTGGGTCCGTGTGCTCGGTCCCAGTCTCCAGCCAGCTTGGGAAAGGCTGCTTGGTGGCTGAGCTAGTGCACTCGGCAGTACATACTGGTAAGTGTCCTGTATCATTTCCTAATTCTTTTCGTATTTCACTCAAAACCGGCACAGATGGCATTGGCGATTCTCTAATTGTTGGATTGGGACAGTGCATTCTCAGCTGGCGTACGACGCGTCCAAGATGGAATTTAAGTTTTCCCCAGTGCAGAAAGCCGCCCAACCTCACAAGTTATCCTACGATTCCTACAGCCGACTCAACACCAAGTTTACACTAAAGAGAGCATTGTACTAGTTCGTCTGTACGCCCCACAACTAGAGGATTATTGAGACTCCATGCAGCGAGCATCAATTAGACAACTTACTCACGACATGTAATGCGTGACGGGTTGGTACTCGCACTACGGTTGTAAGAAGTAATTATCCTCTACATTAATGCTCGCTATTACGTTAATGCTTAACCTTGACTAGATTTGGTGCAACGGAATGAGAATCGTTACGCAACCACTGGATTAGGGTAGCTCATGATTGCATATGATTGGCTAGAAATGTGACTGTACATGCGTAGCACTCACTGTACCACATCTGCTGCCAGTCGTGTTCAAACGCGCGACAAACAATGCCTCGTAGAACTATATGCGAATGAGCAAACGAAACAATGCAAAGAGTATTCAAATATCTTAAAGGATTGGAGTGGAGAGAACGGATCCAAACCGAGTGCATCTTTTGCGACCGCACGAATTTCGGCAACATTGTCTACGAGGTACCCAGGCAATGCGCATCACATGAAAGCCAGCTAACAGCAAGCCAAGGATGAAGAGGTCATCGCCATCGACACCATACGACCCGCGGGCCAATTCCACTGGCTCATTCTGCCCAAGGACCATGCTGCTCGAGATGTCGAGAGCTTGACTGGCCAGCATTTCGCACTTCGTATGCCTGCCCGGGCCAACATGTCTGCATCTTCTAACCTTTTGGACAGTTGAAGCCATGGATCTTGCCAAGAAGCAAGTGATTGAGGAGCTTTGCCCCGACCTGCCCCCATCGGCCGTCCTCTCTGGATACCACCGAGGGCGACGACCGCTTCTCGGTGACATTTTCTGGCCCGATATTATTTCCATTCACCATCTCCATCTTCATGTTATTGTCCGCCCACATTGGCTGCCCTGGCTCTTCAAGTACCCGCCATGGCTGCCTTTGATGTGGAAGTCGGACGCGAGTGTAATGCAACAGGTTCGTCGGATGTTATAGTGGCGCCTGCGGCTCACACACGTGGTATCGCAGCCCGATCAACCATTCTACCCTGATAAATCCACGCTTAGGCCATTGTGACATCTGCTCTGACTGAAGTGATGTAATTCTCAAATGCAGCCAAGCTACGCTACATCAGCGACAACGACTGACTACTGGATACTGACTGCCAGATACTGGCAAGGTATAAAAACTAGTTCGCCACCGTACTTGATCTGAGCGAAGCACGCTCTTGGTTCCTTGCCTCGTCATGCCATCCTCACGTAATACGTATTGTGATGCATCCAACACTACGCCAAGTCTCTTGATCGATATTCCTGACATCGTCAAATGTCATCTCGCAGACACTATTCACCTTCAATCTCGCGCTGTCTGATCCCCGCCTGCAGCATTCATAGGCCCTGTTCTCGATACGAACATGTCAATAACAGTATGGAATCTTGTACGTGAAAGAATAAATTCGGCCGAATTTCATGTACACTAATCGCACGCTGCGCCGAGCTGCGACGTGAATTAAACTTTCAAGCCCCGGCAATATCGAAAATTCCATGCCAGGTTACCTCTCAACTGTCGATAAAGATGTAGGAGAAATGTAGTTGCATCCGGTGAGAACGTTTCAGATCCAGTACCCTGTTTTGACGAGATTATGTTCACTCAGAGGCAATGGTAGCAATCCTTGCACTCGAGGCTGTTCAGCTTTGAAGACGCCAACTACCACCTGTCACCAGAAGCCATCCTTTCACCCATCCTGCGTGCCTATTATCATGGAGTTCAACAAGTAATATCAGCAACTTAAAAGACGCTGAGTCCATACAGTGGAATGAATCGAGCCGATGGACTTGGCCAGTCGACCGACTAGTTTGACATTTACACGGGCATCGAAATGTACCTGGCGTGGTGAGTTTAGTTGCACAATCGAATCGATCCGAGAGCTAGACCGGAGAGGGAGCCTCCCGCTTGTGTGATCTCAAACACAGCCGCGCGAACAACCATAAGCAAACTACGAAATAACGACATGGCTGATGAGCAGGTGCCATCTACATGTTCATTCTCAAAGTACACGGCTCTTCCTCCTACGTGCGTGTTTTCGAGACAACCCAGGCATGCAGGCAGTAGCGGAGACAAAGAACCCGTACGTCGGCAGCATCGTCCAACGGCAGAAACTGCCAATCTGTATTGTTTCGAGGCCGAATGTCAGTCTACGTCTGCACGTGATAATCCAAAAAGAAACATAAAGACAGGAGAGAAGCGTTGAAACTCCGAAAAGCCGCTACCCATAATTAGGCTGGAAACGCCGCGGCATTGCTTCTTATCCACCTGCAGCCTGCAGCCTGCAGGCAATATCCCATTTGACCACCCAAACAATGGAATTGGGCTCTTCTTGTGCGCCACTTTGACACACACCTTTTCCCGGTTACATTATTAAAACCGGCACCAAAAACCAACCATAAAAATAAACTACCCAGGTACAGGTAGAGCCATCCAAGAGCCAGCGCCACAAGTCGCGCACGCCCTTCTCCATCGCACACCCTCGAGAGGGGTTTGGACCCCGCCACATAGCGATCCTGCGCCCGCGCCCGCCCGCGCCCGCCCGCGCAAGCTCTCGCCGTCGCTTAACGGTGGCAATGGAGATGCATCGGGCTGATCAAGATCTTGCCGCCGCCCGGGCACATGCCGCGGCCGCCGCTCAGGACGAGGTGCCCGGCCACGGAATACAGCAGAATCAGCACCAACACATCGCGCAGCCCCAAGGGGGTTACGGCCACAGCCAGGCTCTGCAGCCGTCGCATCAGCCGTCGCAGCACTACCCCCAGTACCAGCAACAACACCGCAGCTATGCAACGTCCAACAAGACGGCCTCTCCGGGTTCGTCCTCGGGAGCGACTACCGTCGTATCAAGCCCGTCCGCCGCACCCCAGGGCCGTCTCGGCCACGTCCTCCACACCATGCAGCAGACGGGCTTTCATACGTGGGGTTTCGTCATCTACCGCGGGTGCGCCTACTCGGACGAGCCGGCCTGGCAGCGCTTCATTGCCCACATGAAACAGGAAGTGCAGGACGCGCTCAGCGCGGCGCCCAAGCTCCCCGGGGGATCGGGGGCCATTGATGCCTCGGGCCGGCAGCTTGCCCCCTATCTCCAGTGGACGCTGATGCAGGACCCGAGCCTCGAGGGGGCCTCGCATGATGCAGTGCGCCGCCACTTTGCCGCCTGGGCCGCCGCCCGCACACCGCAGCGCGACGGTCCCGGGGCGGACGGGCCGTTTATCGAGTCGCACGTGCCGCGCTTCATGTACTGCGTGTACATTGACCAGCGGTGCCTGCGGACACTGGCTGCCTTTGACGACTGGCTGCGAATTGACAGGAACGGGCCGATGCAGTACCTGGCGTGCATTCTCATTGACAAGAACTGCCCGCCAGAGGGTGAGGGTGACGCGGGGATGACGCCAGTGGATGGCTGCGAGCGATACTACACGGGCTGGATGTATGCCCACGTCGGGTCGTTGCCGGAGCTGTACAATACGCTGGGCCATCAGAGGTTGATATCAGGTCCCAACAACTATGCGCGGCCCCCACGAATATATCCAGGTCATCTCTACGGCGCCTCTGTATCATGACTGGTGACTGAGTTTTTGTATATACCTGGCGTTTGGATTACATACATGGATTACATTACGGATTACATTTAGTTATTACTTTATTATATTGGATTTGCTTATTTCTGATTGCTGATGACAGAGACACAGTACATTATTTGTGCAAGTTACGCCTCGTTTGAAGGATACTCGACCTTGGTCGTGGCGTTAAACTCTTCCTTGATGATGCGAATGTTGGTGAAGCGGGTAATGATGTGGCTGCTGCCGGCCTTGTCATCAGTGCCGCTGGCACGGGCACCACCAAACGCCTGCTGGCCAACGACGGCACCAGTGCTCTTGCAGTTGACGTAAAAGTTGCCGGCGGCATTACGGAGCCTCTCCTCGACCTCGCGGATGACCGTGCGGTCGGCGGCAAAGATGGAGCCCGTCAGGCCGTACTCGGTCGTCGTGTCGACAAGCTCGCAAACCTTGGCGAGGGCCCCAGGCGCCGCGTCGTCGTACACGTAGGCGGTCAGCAGGGGACCAAAGAACTCGGTCTTGAGGAAGTCGTGCGTGGGGTTGGTCGTCTCGTAGACGGTGGGCTGCACAAAGTAGCCCTTGGACTTATCGTAGGTGCCGCCGGCCAGCAGCGTGAGCTCCTTGTCCGCCTTGGCCCGGTCGATGGCGCCCGAGAGCTTCTTGAAGGAGCCCTCGTGGATGACGGGGCCAACGAAGTTGGTGTGGTCCTGCGGTGGGCCCTGCTTGAGCTTCGCCGTCTCCTCGACCAGGGTCTTCTTGAACTCGGGCCAGACCGACTTCGCGACGTAGAGACGCGACGTGGCGCTGCACTTTTGGCCTTGGTACTCAAAGGAACCGCGCACCGTCTGGATCGCAGCGTTGTGGACGTCGGCAGACTGGTGGACGAGGTGGAAGTTCTTGCCGCCCGTCTCGCCGACGACGCGCGGGTACGAGCGGTAGCGGCCCTCGCCGACACCCTGGCCGATGGCGCCGTACAGCTTCCGGAAGATGGCGGTGCTTCCCGTGTAGTGGAGTGAGGCAAATTCCTTGTGCGCGAGAACCGTCTTGGTAATCTCCTCGGGGTTGCCGGGGATGAACTGGATCACGTCCTTGGGCAGGCCGGCCTCGAGCAGGATCTGGTAGACGAGCCAGTTGGATGCAATGGCGTAGTCGCTCGGCTTCCAGAGGACGACGTTACCCATGAGCGCGGGGGTGCCCACGAGGTTGCCGGCAATGGCAGTAAAGTTGAACGGGCTGACGGCGTATACGAAACCCTCCAGCGGCCGGTATTCGAGACGGTTCCAGACGCCGTTTGTGTTGTGGACGGGCTGCTCGTTGTACAGCTCGTTGGCGTAGTGCACGGCGAAGCGGAAAAAGTCGGCCAGCTCGGCGGCCGCGTCAATCTCGGCCTGCCACGCGTTCTTGCCCTGCCCGAGCATGGTCGCGGCCATGATGTCGTACCGGTACTTGTTGGACACGAGGTCCGCCGCCTTGAGGAAGATGGCGGCCCGGTCGGCAAACGGGAGGCTCTCCCATGCGGGCTTGGCGGCCAGCGCGGCTTCGATGGCCTTGTTGACATCGGCGTTCGTGGCCGTGTGGTATTTGGCCACGACGCTCGCGTGCTCCGACGGGTTGGCTTGGGTAGAGAGGGCAGAGGATCGGATCTGTTGGTTAGTATTGACTGGCGTGAGGAAGCTTGGCCACGACATACCTCCTTGCCATTGACCACTACCGGCACGTCAAAGGGAAGTGATTTCTCCAGCTTCTGCAGTGCGGCTGCAAGATCAGCGCGCTGGGCAGAGCCCTTGGCATAATGGTGCTGCACAGGTTAGCCATCACAGGAAGCAGAAGCCACGGGAGCACGTACGTTGGGCTCGTTGTAAGCCGCAGGCGACTTGAAGGAGGCCATTGACGCAACAAAGCGAGACTGAACGCGGCCAGCCAAGCCTGCGCGGCCAGCCAGGCCAGCTTTACGAAAGATGGCGGATTGCATGACGGCGATGATGATGTAGGAGTTCAGTGATGAAGGAGCTCGCTGATGTTCTACTCGCACTGTCACACAACTTGAAGCTTGGTCCACCGGCTTGGCTCGGTTTAGAGCGGGGCGGTGGGCCGATCCGACTCGGAAGATTGAGCCGACATGTAGGTACGTAAGTATGTACCCGTTTAGTCACTTTATTAGTCACAATCAATACAAATATATCCACTATAAACAATAAGGCGCCGGAAGACAGCACCGGCGCGGTCCTGATCCCCCCACCGGAGACTACATCCGACCCTTGCGCAACAGCGGCACTGTCAGACCATACCCCTGTGTCCGACCCTCGGCGTCGTGCTGGTCCTTCTCAACATTGATGCAAATGTCCAGTCCGCCGTCGTTTCCTGTGCCGTGCGCGTCACCCGCCGCCCTGTGGTCCGTACCAGCGCCTACCTCACCTCGATGCAGCTCGTGATGGCCATTCTTCCCCCGGAAGCTATCCCCGGCATCCTCCCCGTTGGTTAGACTGGCGTTGTTGGGCGAGTTTTCTGTTAGCATGGCAAAGTTGCGGCACGGCATCGTGCACTTGTTGCCGCCGGCCGTCTTGGGCGTGCTGCCCGGGTCCCTGTTGAAGAGGTTCAGCATGGTCTCGTCCGTGTCGGCGTTGAGGTGGTGAATCTTGTTGCGCGTCGCGAGCAGGTTGGCCACGGCCTGCGGCGGCGGCTTGTTGACAATCGCCGACGACACCACGTTGGCCATGTACCGGCCATCTTCCTCCGCGGGAATGTTGAGTGCGGGATTCGAGTAGAACCGGCCCAGTGCCGCCAGATGCACGTCGCCGCCCAGGATCGTCACGCGCACGTTGAACTCTTCCGCAATCTCTTGCAGGCTCTCTATCAGCTCGCGGCGTTCGACCTTGTGCGTCTTGGCCGTGTAGTGGTCGTCGAGGTCGTCGAGAAGATCGACGCTTCCGTCAAAGTGGTTGAACAGACCACCACCAATCCCAAACCGGCGGCTCATAAACTTGATGGGGCCGATGATGGGACTCCGCAGAATGTTTTCCAGCCACGTAAGGCGCTGCGAATGATGTCAGAATAGGACCGGTATGAGATGTAAGAATAGGACAGACAGACTCACCGGATAGGCAATGGGAATCCCCAAGAGGAGGATCAAATGCTCAATGGGCTGCTCCGAGCTCGCCGCTGCCTGCAATTCATCTCGCAGCCTCTGGTATAGCAGCTCGTATGTTTCCGGATAGTTGACCTGGTGGCGTGTGCGCTCCGTTCGAGCATCGATTCCCAGCAACGCAAGGCGGGCTCCGAGACGCATGTACAAGTTGAACGAATGTTCCGCCACGTACGGACCGGGTTTGGCCCCGATAATGTACTGCGAGCCTGGGCGCTGCTCACCAACAAACGTGTCGACGAGCTGTGCCGGATCCACCTCGCCGCGAAAGTCTAGCAAGTAGCGTCAGTCCCCTACAGTCCCTGCAGTCCTCTACAGTCTCTAGTCGTACCAGATGTGTATGTCGACGCTGGTGGCGACATGTGGTGCTGGAAAAGCATGTAATACTTGTGCGCTGTGCCGCCAATCCCGCGAAACACGTCGCAGAGCATAAAGTTGTCGACATACGATCCAAAACCATCGATAATCTGATATGTTAGTCATAGTCATATTCATGTATTAATCCCGCTCACATCGTGGTCGTCCCAAATGTTGACCTGGGGAATCTGGCCGTTGGCAATCGCAAACGGCGCCGTATTGTACCATCGGATGTAGTTTTTGAGATAGTAGTCATCGCATTCGGCCCGCAGCTTCTCGGAAAAGGGGAAATCCCGTCGCTTCTTGGGGTTTGAAATATCTGTCCACGCCCGCAGAGGCCCATTGACGCGAATACCGTCATTGTAGATTTGGTCGCCGCCGCCGAGCATCACATGGAACGGCCGCGCCTCGTGCTTGCGCAGCACGTCCTTCCAGAGAGGCGTGCCGCTGTATGCCGCCTCGTCGGTGCCCACGCTGAAGCCATTGCACGAGTGAAACATGAGCCGCATGGATTCGCCTGCCGCAGGCACGAAGAATCGATTCACCCGTGGCTTGTCGGCGCTCGAGAACAACAGGTCTGGGAACTCGTATGCATACTCGACCTGGCCAGGCTCCATCGGCACTGCAATGTCGAATCGCCAAAACGTGTTGCGCTTGTCCGAGTAGAGACGAGTGCCTCGAATCGCGCCTTGAATCGCAGCGTCACCGCCAACTTGCTGCAGCGTCATTGTCGGCTCGCACACCACTTCCACGCCGCCGCCGTTGAGGACAATCAGCACGCTCCCCTCCCAATGGCCATCCTGCATGTGGCAGTAGTTGAGCAGAGGCCCGCACACGATTTGCTTGCCATTGCCGTCCGACACAGGCCCGTCGCCATTGAGCCCTTGCACCGCAGCTGGAACCCTGTCCACGGTAGAGCTCGGGCCTTGGTGTTGCGAAACAGCATGCCGCGCAAATGACGACGACTCTTGGTGTCGCCAACGGCTGGCCGAAGAGTATGGGTTTTCCGGCGTCCCATGCGTCCGTCGCGTGTTGTCGCCCATGGTACGGAGTAGAGGTTCGATTCGTTGTTACAGGAAAGAAGCGGAACAGACGCGAGGGCGCGTTATGATGATGTAAAACTAGTAATAAGTTGGACGTGGCGCAATGCTAATTTACTGGAGCTCGGTGGGTGGGTGGTGTCACTGGTGAGATCATTCAGGGGTGTGAAACAGAGCCTGGCTAGTGCTAATGTAATGTTGTAACATGCACGAGAGCAGGAATATGAAAGCCATTTAATTACTCCAATAGGTAATTATCTACCGCATCGACAGTCCAGCGACTGCCATCCCTATGGTTTTTACTTCGTCCACACTGGACTGAGGCTTGATTCGGCAAGCGACGTCATCCCTATAGCACAACCCAACAGTACCGTGATATACAGCGCTGCAGAAAGATGTAACGTAACTAAATGTCTTTCTACTGTTCAGTTCTTTTTTTCTTTCTTTCTTTCTTTCTTTCTTTCTTTATTTTTCAGATATTCACCACTCTCCTTTAACAGTCCCAAAGGTTGCTACTTAATTAGTAATAATAAGATTTAACTAATAAATCAAAGACATTAGCTTACGTTGAATCCTCGCCAAAGGGCTGGCTGTAGAAAAGATATAATTTTCAACAATTGCATCGAACTGGAAGTGAAGCACGCGCAATTTGGTTTGTTAAGATCAGGCCTTCTAAAATAACTGTATACAAAGTTCGCGTCTCAACTACGATATAATAAGAAAAGATCACGATTAAGCCTCGACAAAGCCTCATTAACGGCCCTTCCATGGACGCGAGTGACCCAATTTGATAATTCATTAGTAAGTACAGCAGAAATAAGTCCCATCATGAGCTGTTGCTCAAACTTCCCTTGATAACGAAGAACAGGAGATGCATGACTGCGACCCAACTCCACGGCTTCCCCCAGTCCAGTCCAGCGGCAACCCTTGCCACTCGCAGCATCGTATCTGGCGAGAAATTCGGGGGCAACTTTTGCGCCATCCCCATGCCTTGATCCCGTTTCTTCTTTGCCCCTTCCTTGTCTGCACGGCGCAACAACGGGGGCAGTTGCGCCAGCGTCGGCTCCGTGCAGTACGCCGGTTGGCCAGGCTGCCGGCGCCACGACTCTGCGAGCGCGCCTGCATTGTATGCGTCAAAGCCGAGCTCCTCCACCAGATCCATGACTATAGCTACAGAGGCGCCATCGTCGCCCGCAACCGGGAACGCGACGCGCCGTGCATCGCCCTTTGGCCTGGCACTTCGGCCCAAATTCAAGGCGATGATGTTGTTGAACGCTTTGACGACGGGAGATTTATACGTCTCGGCCAGCCAGACGCTCTCGACCATGCCGTCTTCGAGTTCTGGAATGTAACCGTCGCGCGTGGGGTAGTAGTTGCACGCGTCAACCAAGATTGTATTGGGACGTTTGTGTAGTTGTAGGATCTGCTGCAAGGGGAGGATTCCGGTCATTGGTACGGCCAAGACGACAATGTCGGCCTCTGAGATGGCGTGTGCTGTGTTTCTTGCTACGGCACCTGTGGTCTTTTCCACGTCGCGGAGGGTGTCTGGACCACGGGAGTTGCTGATGGTAACGGAATGGCCGATGCGGACAAACCGCGTGGCCAAGGTAGCACCGACAGCACCAGCGCCAATGATGGCGATACGATGCTTGCCTTCCTTGTGAGATCGGTTCATTGAAGACATGGTGATGAAATTAGAGTCAATAGTGGACAAGAGAGGGTAAATGGACTGAGCGAACACAAGTCCCAAGTTGCTGCAAGAGGAGACATGTTATATATACCCAAGGACTGTAGTAACCAGAGCTCGATATTCATAGTGGAAGTATACGTCCGCAACGGCAGTCATCAGAACTGCCGCCATGTAACTCAATCTCCGCAACAGCTTTCCGTATTCATTTCCTGCCATCGGCCTTTGCAGAACTTGATATTCCCGGAGATGTGCTATCTTGACCAATCAAGATTCACAAACTGGATACCTTGCCTTTATTGCCCGATTTGGCAACTATTCCACCAGATGGATGTGTACAGACGGCGGAGGGGAGCAGAACCCTGAAATGGCTTGAAAGAGTTTCATATAATTCCATACAATTCCATATAATTCTGGGTTTCACTCTAGACTAGCTACATTGCTAAAACTATATATCTGGGCGCAGCTTGGTTTTAATGGGGGCTAGTGCATTTATTCACTGCCCCCTGCTGTTCAATGTAGCTTTCGGCATGTAGCATAAATATACTTGCTGTCTATAAGCTCGATAACATTTGCCTCCCATAGCCGGGATGAAATTATACTGATTCTATACCACCGTGTGTCATTCAATTTGATGGAGAGAATACCCCATTATTTTTTTTGCGCCGCGATGAGAGGCAATGGTTATGTCGGAGTGCATCACAAATCAGTCAACATGACCAAGTCTCTCGAGATCTGCTGATATCACCTTTGCCAGCTGCGCTCTGATAGACTCTGCGTCTTGATTCAGACCAACCATGCGAAGGTAGCGCTCAATGGATACCATTTCGTGCCACTCATGCAAAAGCGCTCTGCTCTTGCCTCCCTCGACTGTTCCCATCGACTCTGTCAACAGATCCTCTGTCACTAAATCATCGCATAACACACCTCCTGCATTCAATTCAAGGATCGCCAGTCTCCTCTTGGCATCTAAGCTGACTCTATTCTCACACATGTCTGGAGCATCGCTCAGACACCCTCTCTTCTGGATGAGTTGGCTGGCCAGCTCTTGGAGCTGTGGCCGCGTGGCTGGCGTTTGAGGCGGGAGGCGGACAATAATCTTGACCCAGCAGCTCGCGTAGTATTTGTTTACCGCGGTGGGACGCTCCATAAGCAGCCATATCCCTTGCGTGAATAAATCATGCGTGGGACAGCGAAGGCGCTGCATGCGGACAATGCAAGAATCGTGGAGCTCCTGGCGATAGTTTTGAGACATCATCTGGTCCCGCAGCTCATCCAAAGCGTCGTCGTGACAGGCGCGAATGACGTTGAGCAGATTTGCATCTTGAATCGATATTTGGTTTATGAACCTGTGGATTGGATGATTTTCTGGCAGTTTCTGTTGGGCTAGGGCGCCCAAGTGCTGTATGAAGAGACGGAGCAGTCTGTCCTGCCCCTTCATTTTCATCTCACGGACCATGTCAAGCAGATTCCAAAGCAGATCCAAGCTGGTTTCCTCGAGTACATGCTCCAGGCCGAGAAACATTTTTCGAAGCAGTTTCCCGGCAAGTGAGCCAAGGCTCAGTGTCAACAGCTCCATTGACAGCGTAAATATTTGGTACATTTCTCCACTGCTATGCATAAGCTTCACCCGTGGTTGCTGTCCTGTGGCTTCAGGGACCCCAAAGACCCAGCTCTGGACATCTTTGAGGGTTTGTTGAATTTCTTCATCAAACCGCGGCTGCAGATCAAGTGGGACGGCCTGCAGGTAGCAATCGGTTACCTTGATCACTGATGAACGGTTACTTGCACCTTTGTGCCGCAGGCCTTTGGAGGGTGCACCACTACTTTTTACGAGTCCCCATTGTCGTAGTTTCTTTTTATACATGTGTGTGCTACGCCAAAGTCAGTTCGGAGAGGTTGTGGTTCCAATTAGTGGCAACTCACGATGACTTGAACCCGTGCATCCGCTCCATCTCCGTCATGATTTCTCGTAACTTGAACCTTTTTATTTGATACATTTCTTTAACGTGAGGATAAATTCTTTCCCAGTCCGGCCTGGGCTGCAGGGCAGAAGAGGCACTTTCGGCGCTGGTGGCAGCGCTTTGTCGCTGCCGCGGCCGAGGCTGAAGTGATCCCATGGCGACTGTTCATATCGTACGTTATTCGTATAGCACCGGCCGGTACAGCTAAAAAAGTTGGAAAAATCCAACCTCACGGCAGTGCATTCGATGAGAGGTAGCGCTGAGGTGAAGTCGCAGCCAATGAGCAGGCTTAAATCGGATACCATGTCAAGGTGGAGAGAACTGCGGAGAAGTCGAGTCAGGTAACTAATAACTTATTGTAAGTCCGCGCGAACGCAATTAGGCTAACCACCACTCCACCTTCAGGTGTGTAATTTGTGAATTATTTCGTCTCGCTTTGTCGACAGCGGCGCTTCTACTTCTCTCCATTCTCCCTACAGACTCGGAGAACTGAATAGGAGCTGCATTCTGGGAGGGGAGGGTAGGTCGAGATATGGCACCAGAATTAGTAGCAATGTACCGTATGCAGATATTTGGGTTAGTCCACCTAGCTCGGATGAGTCTGAAACTGCAATTTGGCCTGCCAAGTTCGATTCCTTTTTCGGCCATGATCCTGCAGCTTACACCAGGCCAAAGCCTACACGGTCTAGAAACCACCGGCCGGTGGCGCAAACCGTTATTCGTTGTTATAAATCAACGACAAGTGCTAAGAATAAATGTCTATCCGACATTGCATCTCGATTTGTTGTGCAAATGCATTTATGCCCTGTATGACGCAGAAGGCTCTCGTGGCAGCTGATGGCACAATTGCAGATAGAATGTCCTGAGTACACTTGACTCAATCTCGTATATCCGCTACAGTGGCTCAGATTTTGATGCAAGCATTACGCAGAACTACCAATCTATTTATAACCGGAAAATGAAGTTGTTTCAGCTCTCTTTGACGCTGACGTCGTGTCCCTCGCTGTCTGCGCCTGCACCGTCCAATGCTGCCTTCCAGATCGAATGCAATTCATTCCCTTTGTCGTAGATTCTTTATTTTGGCTATTGAGTGTTCCATAAATGTTTCTTCTTTTCTATTGTCTCCGTTTGACGGCCCAAGCATGTAAATTCAACTTTGGCCAGATTCAGCTCATACAACCCGCACTGCGACTGCATTATGACCAAAACCTTTTAACTTAGCACTCTCTGAAATAAGCTGGAATAAAGAAGAAAAGTCACAACTGAACCATGGTGAGACTCTGCGATGACGTCAGCCAAGTCGGGACGCGGCATATGGCCGGATATATATTCCTATTTCATCGAGATAGCCTGCGGAAACATTATTTGCGTTGAGAAAATCGGCGGCTTTACAATGACGGTTTCCTACAGTGTCCTTGATAGTGAGGCAGTGCCTGGGGAGAAGACGAACACACCATAATGTTTACAACTACGGAAAGAGCGCTCGATTCGCGCCCTCAAGCCAATGACCAGCCTTGCCAAGTTCAAAAATGAGTCGCCTGTAAAGACACGACATCTTTTGCATTTAGCAACAATGGCGGCGATATCATAGCCGCCCTAGAGAGCTTCGCGGCGGCTATTGGGGGTAATCCTAGAAATAAGGCACATTAAAGAATCCAGGATTAACAGTAGAGTATATATGACTGAGATGGTTGTGATTGGAATATTTGTATGTCTTGCCCGCTCCATGGCGTCATACGAGATCAACAGACGACGCTCCACTCAGCCAATTGCTCACTCAGTTACACACTACGCACATGTCATTGTACGCTGCCTTTTCTAACGCGGCCCCCGAGACTTACACTGAACTCTCAGAAAGTGTTTTTACCCTATATGTAGGGAAAACCGGTGTCACTCACCAAACAGCGCATGCTGCCGGCTTGAGCTCCTCTCATCCCTGAATTGCGTGCTCGTCCTCGGCTGCGGGATGATGCATCGAGCCCTATTTTTTCATTGGCCATTTATTTTTAGTACAGCCAGTCAGGTAGGAAGTAGTTTTATGGTGGAAAGACGTTGTCAATTGCTCGTGATTATTGGTAAGCGAGGATATGCAGTGGCTGTCGCATTCAGGCCAGCAACAAGCCGAATATAATAGCGCTCAACGTGAAATCACCTATAGAGGCCGAGATAGTTTCAAGTAGCCGATTTTCATGCAGATCAGCCAAAAATCATGGGGCTGCCCAATTGTTGAGTGACCGCAGTATGTAATCACAAACTGCAAGGATAAAGGCTGTTCAGCTCTTCGACCAAACATCAGCCGAGGTTATGACTGCTCACCAGGCTGCTGTCAGTGAGTCACTTACTGGTGCAGGTTCCATCAACAAGCAAAATTGTACTTGATGAGATGTCCACAAGATTCATCTTGAATCGGTCATTGAACTCATTCCCCGCCCCCGCGCACTCAGCCAAAGACTATTTAGACGGCCAAAGCCACCCGCAGTAGATACCTCAAGCTCATTGAGCTGCAACAGAGCATCTACATCTACAAACCGGCAACCTGAAGCCTAAAATAAGAAATCATGTCGCCGGCGAAAATCTCACCGCTCGTTAACATCAAGGGGCTCACCTTTGACGTCTTTGGCACGACCGTCGACTGGCGCTCTTCCGTCATCGAGGAGCTCGAGCTGCGCATCCACCGCAAGCGCACCGGCGCCGGCGCCGAGGCCCTACCCGCTGCCCTGCGCGAGCGCCTCCAGTACCTCGACGAGCAGGACTCCTCCCTCCCTCCCGGCGCCGATACCTGGATCGGGCGCTTCGCCGATACCTGGCGCGCGGCGTACCTCGTCTTTGTCAAGTCCCAGGCCAGCGCCGGTGTCCTCGACGCCGGCCGGCCCTTTCACTCGACCGACGCGCACCACCACGAGAGCCTCGTGGCGCTGCTCGACGAGTTCCAGCTCGAGGGCCTCTTCTCCGATGCCGAGCTCACGTCCCTCAGCCTCGTGTGGCACCGCCTCCGCCCCTGGGCTGACAGCGTCGCTGGCCTCGCCGCGCTCGCCGCGCCACCGCTCGGGCTCGTGGTGGCGACGCTGACCAACGGCAACGAGGCACTCATCCGAGACCTCGACGGCTTCGGCGAGCTGGGATTCCAGCACCTCTTCTGCGCCGAGACGTTTCGCGCGTACAAGCCCGCGCCGGAGGCGTACCGCGGCGCGGCGGCGCGGCTTGGCCTGCCGCCGGGCGAGGTGGCCATGGTGGCGACGCACATGCTGGATCTCGCGGCGGCGCGCAGTGTAGGGTTCCGGACTGTGTACGTGGAGAGGCCACGGGAGGAGGCATGGGGGCAGGACGACGAGCGCTTCGTGCAGGCGAGGGAGTGGGTTGATCTTTGGATCAAGGAGGACGAGGATGGGTTCGTCGAGATGGCAAAGAGACTAGAGGAGCTCCGGTCGTGAGTGGATAAATGGCGAGAAATAGTGTTCACCCAGTTACCATCTACTAGGGTATCTAGCAGCTTGGATCACGGTTCGGATGCATGCGCGACTGCGTAGAGGGATAATGCCATGTATGCACAATACCTCTTACACAAAGCCCAGGTGCTATGTCAGCCGTATTTAATTCCCACATGATGCAACTCATGGAAAATATGGTACAAATCTGCAGCAGTCATTTATGCATCTGATACTATAGACTTCGAAGTTCAATGTTTGCAAGAAACCCTAGAAGCCAGAAAAAAACCACTCTGAGCAGCTACGAGTACTAACCCGGGTCCGAGCACATCTGCAGAGATTTCCTCCGTCTTTGAAATACTGTCATTTGATACCATGGATCCGTGCCCCTCTGACTAGTCGAGTCACCGACTCAGCTGAGAACAATGCGATACCCACGCGTCAACAAACTAAAGTAGAGCAACAGATCATGAAAGCCCAGGCCAACAATCCAAGGAATCAAACGGAAAACGCCATCCATTCCAAAGCGTCTTGCCCTTTCGTAAAAAGACAAGCCACCTTAAAGAGCGGGGTGGTAGAGCTATCAGCGACGCCTTGGCTGTCGCAGCTCAACTTTCCCAGGGCTGTCCTCGACAGCAAACTGTGGAAGCCAGCCGCAAGTGGGGGAACAAGGGAGGAGGAACGCCTTGCGTAAACCTGACTGTCTATTCGTGAGGCTGAATTATGAATAAAATTAAGCTCAAGTCTTTTAGTACGCCCGCCGATTCCACCTCGCATGTAGATTTTAGCGTCTACTCATCTGGCATGTTTTTGCCATTTTAGGACACCAGAGCGAAGGAAGAGCGAGATACGACCAGGGCTTTTCTCCTTATGTCAAGCGAATACAATGCGATGATAAAATGATTGTTCCCAATCTGTCTGGGGGAGAAGGCGGTCATTTCAAAACAACTTGTCTTTTTCTTGCCCTTCTTTGCCTGGACCACATCTACTACCTCATCTGGTCTTCCACTCTTCTGCCTCTCCCTTCTTTCTCTGGCCCAAATTCAGCTTTTTTCAGCAGTAATACCACATAAGGTACGATGCATGGATTACGATTGTCGGTAGCGGGTCTGGCTATAGTCGCTACTACAGGCCAAGCGCTACAGCTGTCTGAGCGTGCGGACTATTGTGAGTGTTGAACGAAAACCAACACACATGCTTGCTTCGTCATTCCATCCATGCAAGAATAGGCACTAATTCCTTTTTGGTCTCTCTTCTCGTTAGTCCCTGTCGAAAAAAGTACCGAGAGTTTCAACAACATAGCCCTTCGTTCTCCGAAGGGTGGCGGCAGCCACGGCGGCGGCGGCAGTAGCAGCAGCGGATCCAGCAGCGATGGCAGCAGCGGCAGCGGCGGCAGCAGCGGCAGCCCTAACACCGACACCAGCAGTTCTTCAAGTGGAAGTAGTGGAAGTAGTGGAAGTAGTGGCAGCAGCGGTAGTAGTGGTAGCAGCGGCACCAACTGCTGCCTCGCCACCGAGAAATCATGCGGCACGCACTACAACTACTGCATCCCCAGAACCGCCGAGTGCTGCGTCTACGACAGCCAGCCCCTCTACTGCAGCGCAGGCAGCGTCTGCATGACCAAGCAGGACGGGTCCAAGAGCCGGTGTTGCGCAGTGGGCAGTCTGACGTGTGTGTCATGGGAAACGTCCTACTACGTGGCCAACACGGCCGTGCCGAGGACGTGCAGCGCGTCCAGTAACTCCCAAAAAGGCAGCTCCAACGGTGCCTTCTCCGCTCAGAGTGTTGATATGAAACTTTTGCCAGTCCTGGCGGTGGCGGCGGCTGTTGTTGGTGGGATGTAGGGTTAGCAGAGAGGATAGGCCATGGACAAGTGTTCCGGCTTCTTCTGAAACTAAGCTTGGCTTCCATCAAAGTCTAATTTGGTCGAATACCACACATAGGAGAAAGAAGAACAGTTATAGAGGTACTTAGTTTCACCTATAGACTCAGTGAGGGTTTGGTTTGAGTCTACGTCGCAGGATTCATGTCCTGATGGTGCTCAATGTTTACTACTCGTAGTAAGTCCAGCATTTATATAGATTAAAACACAGCTACTAAGAAATGGCAAGGAATAACATAAATACAACGAAATCATTCTGGAACCCATCCAGTGACGGCGCGATTCAGATTAAACGCGGCGCTGATAAGAGCAAGGTGGCTAAAGGCCTGGGGCGTGTTGCCGAGTTGCTCACCGCTGCGTGCAATTTCCTCTGAAAACATGGAAAGGTGGTTGGAGAAGCTGAGCATATTCTGGAACAAATTAAGTGCGAGGCCGCGGTACTTGGGCTCGTAGATGCTCGCGCGCGTCATGGCCTCGACGAGCCAAAAGGTGCACATGCTGAACGCACCCTCGCGTCCGCCGACACCTGGGCAAGTTAGCATCTGATTATCTGGCGGTATAATGACGTACCATCATCTGACAATTCAGTATCATAGCGATACACGAGGCCTGTACTGGTAAGGCCACCCTGCTCTGGTGGCTGCAGAATCTTGTCCAGAGTGTTGGTGAAGCGCGGATCGCATGGCGCAATGAAGAAGACGAGAGGAGCAATCAAAATGGATGAGTCGAGCATGGTGTTATTTTCGTAGCTCTGAACAAAGCAGTTGAGCTCCTTGTTATAGCCTGAAAGTTGCAGAGTACAGATGTAAGCCCAATTACAAGGCAAAGGAAAGGGGAAGTAAAGCAGTTACCTTTTGTCATGATTTCTTCATAAAGACCATCTCTTGCTTCCGTCCATTTGGCGCGGTTTGGACAAGGGAAGCATCTTTTATCAGCGAGGCGCAAGCCGCGGTCAAACGCTACCCAGAGCATAATCTTGGAGTACGTAAAGTGCTGGCGCTGGTTTCGGACCTCCCAGATGGAATTATCAGGTTCTGCACTGTTAGCCTACGTATTGACGTTTAGTTTATGCATTTGCAAGTTGGCCTTCTTACCATCCTTGATTGTCAAGACGTAGTCGAGTAGCTCGCGAACTGCGACCCATAGGTCCCACGGCACCGGTTTTCCGTATTTATTGTATAAGTAAATGGCATCCATAAGCTCGCCATAAATGTCGAATTGTTTGTGATAGGCAGCACCGTTGCCAATTCTCACGGGGCGACTGCTGCGATAACCGTCAAGGTGGTCCAGCGTCGACTCTGGAATGTCGGCGTCGCCGCGAATGGTAAACATGATGGGTAGTGGTTCGTCTGGTCCACGGTTCTGGAGACGTTCCATGATGAAGCCCATGTATGCGTTGGCCTCAGCTTTGAATCCCAGACGGAGGAGGATATAGATGGTGAAGCTAGAGTCGCGAACCCAACTATAGCGGTAATCCCAGTTTCTAGCGCCTCCAATGTGTTCCGGTACCGAAAAGGTGGGCGCAGCAACAATAGCACCGGTAGGTTCTTGGCTGTTAACACAGTACGTCATTTGAAAAAAATAATTACAAGACCTACCATATGTGAGCATCTTGAGAATCATCAAGCTACGAGAGACAACCTCCATCCATCGGCCCTGATACCTGGATTGCGCGATGAAGTTCTGCCAAAACACCTGGGTGTCATGCTGCTGGGTATCCAGTATTCCGGTGGTGATGATTTCGTCCACATGGTCTGGGATATCATTGCGAAGGATGAAGGAGAGCGCCTGTCCCGCTTTGATCTCGACTCGGGCGACGAGGCCTTCGCCGAGCATCCCATTTCGCCGCTGCTTAGTAAAGGTAATGCTTGGACCGTTGCCATTAACGCTGTCCGCAACAACATCGAGTTGCAGCTTGACATCTTTGCTGTGGAATGTTGCGACTTTACTCTCTTTGGCTCGAGGGTGCTGTGTTTCCTGGTGGATGGTTGTTACATGGCTTTCCTGCCCGTAGCCAAAGGCGGGGAAAATTTCGACATCTGACAAGTTGTGCAGGTGTTAATATGTAACAAGTAACAACTATGATAGAGTTGGCAAGGATACATACCAATCGTCAAATCTCCACGAACGCACTCGACTCTACGAACGAGCCACTTTTTCAATTCAGCCAGCACGCTAGATGCTTCGCGAAACCCGCCTTGTTCACTGCCGCGGGAAACCACCTGGGTGCTCTTGGGGCGGGGGAAAAAATCCATGAGGTCAACCACGCCATCCTCATGAATAGATCTTGTTTGCAAAATGCACGACGCAGGCAAGTACTGCTGTTTAGTGGTGCATCCGAGCTCCGGGGGTGGCGAGATGTTAAAGTGGCCGCCTTTTTCTTTATCGAGGAGGCGACAAAACACGGATGGCGAGTCAAAATCGGGCCTGTTGGGTTAGCCGGCGTTTTTAACAAAGGGTTGGCTAGCGTACCAGCACATGAAATCCACGCTGCCATCAATGCCAACCAAAGCGCAGGTGTGCATATTCCCAATCATTCCGTAGTCTTCGATAGGCAGATAACCACCAGTGTGCTCACGGCGGGAATGCCCCGCGTGGGACGTATGGCAGGTGTCCATGGCGGATGAATATCAAGGTGCAGGTTGCAAGGTGCAGAGTGTGTAATTTTAGAATTGCAGAATTGAGGAATTTCAACGATGCCGTATGCCGACTGGACCAGAGATGAAGTAGTCAATGTGATGGGAAGATGAAGCTGAGTGAGGAGGGGTCGTGAAACTGTATAAGCTGAGCAGCGGCTCTAGCCTAATGCGACCCTTGCACCTGCCCCAACCAGCCAAGACAGCTTGGCACTCCGCCGAATGGCATATCAAATTTGATAAATTTGATATTCTTTTGCTAAAAACATTCAGAACTACTATTCATTTCAATACATGGCAATACATTTAATACATGTATCGGAACGTAACTGCTCGGTCTCCCATTGCTCCCAGCTCCTCCACTGTACACAGTCGGTCGGCACCTTCTTGCAGCTTCTTGTTCCGTTTGTCATTAATAGAGCGATACGAGAACACGAGAATAATTGCGGCAACGAGCCCGACGCCTATGAATCCCAATTCCAGCGCATGACCCAGAACAAACCGGGGTTTATCCTTTTTGCGGTAAAAGTTCGACGCCATGGCCTGTCCAAGTTAGTCGCGGGTACAATGTTCAACGAACGCCAACGGCAAATGCGGGACTTACGCCACCAAGATTACCGATGCCGATTTGAATAGCCATTCCAACACTCCGTTTGTAGCTTCCCGCAAGATTGTTGGAAAGCCAAGCAATGACGCCAGGGAATGCGGGATAGATGGAGCAGGCGGCGATGAAGACTCCTCCGTAAACGACTTTTGGATTGCTCGATCCGATGCACCTGTTTGTGTTAGCAAAGTGCGTTTGAGGCGCTTCACACGGGCGGACTTACATGGCAAAGCCAGCAGCCATGGTGCAAAGGAGCGTAATGATGAATGGACTTCTCTTGCCGGCCTTGTCTGAAAAGTATGCCCCAATGACGGCAAGTATGGCGGCAGTGACGTAAATGGGAACCGTCATGAGCTGGGCTGTGCTGTTGGTGTAATTGAGATCTTTGATAATGGTCGGGAGGAACAAGCTGATGCCGTACAGAGGGCACACAATCTACGTATGTTAGTTATGAATTGCAGACAGGCGACAAGTACTTACACCCCAGTAGACAAAAACATTGACGTAAATTTGCCAGTCTTTGAATGCCTGCCATACATATTTCCATTGAAACTCTTCCGATTGTGCAACCCCTATGGCATCGGCCGGCGTCGCGTTGACCTGTCCCTGGTATTTAAGACGGTACATGACAAAGGCGCGCTCCTCCTTGGTCAAAAATGTGGCAGTCTCGGGAAAGTCATAGAGCAGAAAATACGCAACGACCGCCACCACGACGGTAAGGATGCCTTCGAGAATAAAAATCCACCGCCAGCCTTCGAGGCCGCCGACGCCATGCATCTTACTGATGGCGAATGCGAGCAGGCCACTAAAGGCGCCAGCGACTGAGGCGGCGGAAAAAAACATGGCCTGTCGGAGCTGAATCTCGTGGCGGCAGTACCACATAGTCAGGTAATACTGACGTAATTACTTAGTTGATGGTTATCTTTTGAGGAAGACTTGGCTTACAGCGACACCAGGAAACAGACCGGCTTCAGCGACACCCAGGAAAATACGGGTGGCGAGGAGACCGTGATAGCTGCGGACAATTCCCATCAGAGTCATGATGACGCCCCATGCCACCATGATGGTAGGTAGCCAGCGACTAGGACGGAGTTTCTTTAGCATGAGGTTGCTCGGGACTTCAAAAAAGGCATAGGTGAAGAAGAAGACGGTGAGGCACCAGTTGTATTCGTCGTCGGCAAGCTTCAGATCGGTTGAGAGCCCCTCAATGTTTGCATTGCCAATGTTTCCGCCTGGAACAAGTTAGCAGTGGTGCAGGGAGACTACAATACCCTTACGTACGGTCCAGAAAAGAGAGCAGGTACAGCAAAGCAAGAATGGGAATCAGGCGCATGTCCATCTGAAACGAAGATTAGCAGGGATGAGAATTGGACAAGGCTGCATACCTTGCGAAGGATTTTCTTTTCGTCTAGGTGCGCAAATTCCACTGGCACACCAGTGGCCGACTGAAGGCCGGAGACTGCACCGTCGGCAACATCCTGACTGTGCTCGTCCGGAACATTCTCCTTTTCCGAGTAGTCTGGTGTTTGCGATCCCATTTTGATGGTGATTGAAGTTGAGGGGAATGGCCGGACGCCTCGATCGAAAGTGGCTGGGCTGACCAAGTATTTATTGCCTGCACGCGGAGCGACTTCCGCAGCTCGCTCGGAATTTTGACGGAATTACATTGCCAAAAAGGCCACGGACGCGACAATTCCACTCGTGACGCTACTGCAACCTCTTGGCCGAGTCTGCTCTTTACTTACTCGGGTCTAGATGTTTGTCGACATGGGTTCCCCACGTTTTAATGGCCAAACCCTTGCCAGGATTATGGAGAGGTGGGCTGCCGCGGTGGCCAATGTGGAGAGAATCGGCAACGCTAGAAAGATGGCTGAATGGCGTTGTGGACGCCCCCCACGTCGATGACTGATGCTCCTTGTAAATTGTGGGATGACGATATCTAGGTGGCCAACAACGCGGGCACTGGCGGGGTAGCGTATAGGACTGTGTGCTTCAACTTTTATGCTTATTGTGCGTATCCAGCTGTTTTTGTACTCAGCATGCTCGTGCTCCAGTAATATCCACGTCCTTGTTTGCTTGTCGTGGCGGGACTGGCATCTGTACTGATTAAGCAAATCGGGGTATACCATTGTTGACGCAATCAGCGAACAAGTCAACTTATTTACTATTAATTCTGCTTCAAGGGGCCGCCATATCTGTACCCAACACTTGACCTTGCTCGTCCATGCTATAACTGAACCTCTTAATCGCGGCTCCTTCTCCCAGCCACCTCAATATGTACATCTTGAAGTCGTAGCCTCGTTACTGGAACGGTGCTAATCGTCACAGGTCCGCTTGTATCTGCGGTTACCCGCGGCGACATAAACTCGATACCGTGTTCATGACCCGCCCCGCCCTGCAAGATGCCTCTTTCATGAAGGTGCCTGAGGAGGTCAGGATCTAGACGGCGGATCTCAGATAGTCTCTCGTTGTTAAGAAGGTGGCACGCAATGTGCCACATGCGTCGCCTATATATTTCTGGCTCAAGGCCACTAGTAGGGGCGACCTCATATTGCTTAGAGCAGAACCAGCAGCTGGCCTTTACAGGGAAAAGCATAGCCAGGTGCTCTTTTACACTGTGGTCTATCCACTCATCAATACCAGCCTCAGAAGCAAAGAGGTTAAACGTCCTAGGGCAGTCTATATACGGCTGTAGCTCGCATGGCAATATCGCCACTACGGTCGGGTCGCTACGACCGCGGCGGTTGGTAAAGGGTTCACCTATTAGCGTTGAAGAAGGTAAAGAGAGCGATGAAATATTTGCTATGGCTGTCGTCATCGGCGTAGATCCCGCATGGTACCAATGATGTGGCCCTGTAAGCTGCGGTCCTGTGACAGGCTCGACGGTCAGCAACTCGGGCATCTGAGGCCTCTCATCCTCCTCTTCTACCATTGTCGCCAGATTGGCAGCATGTCCGATAGGCCGCGCGATGGACCCCGAGGACGAGCGAGAAGCCTTGGTCATACCATCTCCTTCACTGCTAAAGATGGATCCATTGCCATCACCCTGGCCGGCAGGGTCGTGTCTGCTTCCGGCCATGCAGTTGGAACTGGAGAGGCCAGTGCTTGCGCTGTGTGTGGAGGTGGCGAAGCGCCGACGACGCGGCGGCTCGAAGAAGGATCCATTGATCATTTCCTCGACATCCAGGCTCGGGTAGAAGGTATTCTCACCGTCCCCTTCACCAATGCTCAGTTGGTCTAGATCTTGAATAAGGCGATTGCTTTCATTGCCGGAGCTGCCGATATGGGCAAATAGCCATGGCTGTGACGGCACGGTGGACGGTTGGGATGATGGCTCAGGGGCTCCTCCTAAGCTCGCCAAATTGGACAATAACCAAGCTCTTATCATCCCATGCTCCAGCTGTGGAGACGCATTGCCATCTAAATTATATCTGGCTAGGTTCTCTGCAGACAGGTCATGCGAGGAACCATTTGCCATCGTCGCTGAAATATCAGCTTCGCTTGGAAGAACGACAACAGATTCCGTGTGCTCTGCAATATCGCGAAAAATACCAGACGCCGGGATAATGTATCCAGCGCCAAGCGGGTCGGTGGCAACGACATGGCCAAGAAGTTCCCGAGTTTCTTGTGAGATGACCCATGTCCCAGAGTCTCCGTCAGTGAGAGCTGCTCCGCTATCCAGTGTAATCATCCATGTGTTGACAAAAGTGTTGCCTGGGCTGATGAGAATACTTGACGGCTGCGAAATGAGGCGTCCATACCCAAGACCACTTGAACCAGACATCAGGATGACTCGCTCGCTAGACAGGCCATCTAATGTGACAGGATCCTGTTTTCGATATTTTGAAATGATGCCCCCACCGAAATAATCTCCGCCGACTGGCAGCTCGTTCATCTCGACTCGGTCCAGTGGAACTAAAGCCCAGTCAAAAAATGGGCGATTGCTCTCGTCCTGCACTGGAATGAGCCGGGGAAGAATCGCATTTCCTGACGAATGGGAATTTGAAAACATCCAAGAATCTGATTTGGCACAATCTTCTGTACAATCCTTGATGCAGGGAGTCTCGTCCAGTTCTGGTACAGTTTGCACCTCAGAATCTCCATAGCTGCATTCAGACTCAATGTCGCCTAGAAAGGAGTCGGTCTCGCTGTCATCGGCCTCGAAATGTTCCTTGTCATCCTGGAGACAGGCAGCAGCACCGTGGCCTGCCGTAAGTCCCATCAGTGTCGAGGTTCCATTGTCGTAGAGGAGCCGAACGATGCCTCCCATGGTTGCATTTCTTCGCTTTCCGTTGGCTTGGAATTGAATTGGTGTTCCGCAAAGAGTATTACCGAACTTTGTCTTAGTAGAGCTTAGGCACATGCCAACCCTTTCCCCCGTTTTTATTTCTGCAGACAGAAGATCTTCCCAGTTGGAGAGCAACGTCTCCAGTTCCCAAACGACACAAACAGCCTCGTCCTTCATTCGTAGCTGTGGTGCACAGCCACTCACAGTTACTTCAAACTTTGGCAGCGACGGGTCAGCAGGCTTGTAAAAAGCCTTGACCAGAGTATCTGTGTCGAAAAAGTGCTGGATACGTTTCCTCATATCTGGCGCACAAAATACCACAATGTGCGGCTTAGCGTCAAGTGCAGTGCTCCCAACCAGCATGGAGCGCATGGCCATGGGCTTGTGGCGTATCGAGCTTCGCAGCAAGGACTTGCGGTTGGTGTACTTTAGAAGGAGCGAGGAGACCTCAGGCTGTATATGGTAGAAACGTGCGGTATATACATCGTCTATCCTACATTGGAAGACTGTGAAGGTTTTAGACTTGGATACGGGCAGCGCAAGGCCATTTTCCGGCGGTACGGTGTAACCGTCGCCATTGCCCAGCCTGTCGGGTGTCGCCAGCTGGGAACTGTCATTTGAACCATAGCCCGAGTCAGACTGGGTTTCTTCTTCCATCTTTGTTGGTGTGCCGGATTGCAGACAACTGCCAACAAGCGGCAGGCTGTTGCGTGGGACAACCATAGTGGTTGTGGATGTCGGCGGTGGCAAGTGCGACGTCATGAATGCTGTGTATCCAACATATATCACGCTGCTTATTAAAGTAAAGGGGGGTAGAAAATGCGATATTCAACGGGGGTTTTGAGGGGATACATGGGCTGACAACTACTTCTGCTGTTGCTTGACCGCCCGGGTAGCTGTCTAAGCGCCAACCTGCAGGTATAGCTCCGCCTCACTTCAGCCTCGTCAGTCTTTCTTGGCTGACCAAGGCGTCCGAGTTGGTAATGAAACGTAGAAAAGAGTTTCTGTTGAACAATATCGAGCGCAGCTCCGTTGACGTTGTCAACTATCTGGACATTTGATAGCACAATGAACGCCCTCAACCAGTCCATTTTCCCACTCGCAGTTGAGGCAACACAAAAGCAGAGACGCAATTTATGCAAACTACTGTGGCACTGGACGCTGTGCGATGACTGTGAAGCTGATAGGGACTGTCGCTCAGCAGCCTGTCCTTGGCAGCTGTCGTCAAGTCTCGAATTCTTTTTCAAGTACTACCGCACAACGACGGAGTCATACGTGCCCAGCTTCCTCTCTGGGAGCATCCCAGCCCTTGGCACCCACGATGACCTGTTAGCTGTCATTAGTACACTGAAAGCATGCGCAGGTGTCCGCCGAAGCGTCATCACAAAGGCGCACTTTGCAAAGCGGGCAGCGGCCCGTGGTGTTGCTGGCCTGCCGTTGTTATCTGATCAACACCACGCCTTCAGTCTCGCCGCACGCATTATAGCCATGGTCAATTCGTCGGCTGAGGATCAGGCTGATGTATTATTGGAGTCTGGTGCACTGCCAGTCACTTGGCGAGACGACAAATCGTTTGCTGAGTTCCTGGAGATGGCATTCCCGATGCAACGGGCAGTGGATATTAGCGAAACTGGTCCACGCCAGCAACCAGTACTTTCACATGGCTCAAGATGGTCCAAACTGACAGCGAAGCGTCTTAAAGGGATGGCTGGACTGGAGTTTTTACCGACGGATAACCTCCAAAACCACCTACGGCTGGATGTGAAGCGCAAAACGGTAGAAGTCTATCATCACACTGGCGTTCTCAGCCAGCATCTGCTATCAAGTTTAAAGTGCGATGCACATGAAGACATCGCCCAGGGGGTCTCCGAGTAAGCGACTGTTGTATATTGCCGGCCAGCAAGAAACTAACGAGCAAAGTAGAGGAAACATTCCACGCGCGTTGGCTCTCGAGACTCTCATCACAATAAAAGAGGTGCTTTTCCCACTTGAATCTGGCTCACAGTCACTACTTCGCACACTCGTGTCGAAGAAATCATTCGACACAGACTGTTTACGGTTTGACTTGGGACAGTACAGGCGCGTGGACGAAGAGACAGTCTCTTTTCGCTACTGGTGTGCTCGCCTAGCAGATCTCCATGACCAGATGGACAACCCTTCACCAGCTGGTTTCCTGGAGAAGTGGATGGAACGGCGGAGCGGCGGACGATATGTCATGATGGCGACGCTGGGAGGCGTGCTGATTGCCATTGTTCTCGGGGCTCTGAGTCTAGCGGTGAGCATATTCCAGGCCTGGGTTGGATACCAGCAGTGGCAGCATCCTGTGAATCCTAGCTGGGGCATGCGATAGGAAACAGTTTGATTTATGCATGTCCATGATTGTAATGTACTGTTGGAGCGGTGATTTAGTGAAGGTCCATGGCTGTCAATAGCTCAAGGCACGGACTACTCGTACCGGCCGTCCGATGACAGGCAACGCAATGTGGGTCGTGATCTGGACAGCACGCGACACTGGCCGGAATGATAAGATGCCGAGTACACGTGCCCTATCGCGACATAAATAGCACTAAGAAAATTAATACTCGGACTAGTAATTGATTTTAGTCATGTAATGGCACCCTGCTTGACTTTCCAGGCAATAGCTTGAGTATGCTCCCCGTATAGGGAGTTGAAACTCCACGCCAAGTGCGCTCCACATTTCATCCAACTACCGCCGGCATGCCGGCATCCTTGAAAAGGAGTCCACTAGTTATTCCAACGCTGTAACGCGACGTCGCCGTCTTGATTCCTACCTTTACCCACCGGCCTTCCTACCCGAGCACGAGCCAGAAGCCAGGTACAGAAGCGGGTAGCTTGCCCTCGACAACATGCCTGCAAACTCTTCTTCAACACCAGTGGCCCCATCAATGACCACGGGCCTAGCTTCTCTAGCTTCAAATCCCATATCCTCGGCAGACTCGTCCACCTCCTCCTCATCATCCTTTGCATTTCCAACCTTGCCTGGCACCCCCCAGCAACAGTCCGGCCCCGGCCCATCCGACGACAGCAACGGCTTTGAAATGGCTCCCATCCAGGGTCATCGAAGGCGCAAGAGCAGCCTGATGAACCCTGTTGGCCATCTTGCTACGCCGCCCGGTCGAATATCACCACAGAACCCGCGCTCGCGCCATTCCGGAAGCTTCTCTGGGCAGAGCGACTCTCACGAGCTTAGAGAAACGGCTGGCCCAGCACACGACAGAGACGACTGGAGCCAGGCGAGCTTCAGCGACGAGGACTTGCACGACGACGAGGAGGCTGGCCTCACTGCGCAAGACCGCACGCGAAAACAAAAGCAAAAGCGCAAGCTTACCCGTATAGACCAACGGATTGCCCGAGAAAAGAACCTATCCATCGACGAGAAAAAGGCGGCGGACAAGAGTGTTATGCGGCGGCTCATGATCAATGGCGGACTAATCCTGCTTTGGTACATATTCTCGCTATCAATTTCTCTGGTAAGCCGCTAGAATCTGCCTGTGCTTGTGCTTGCCACCTGTTTACCAGAAAGTAGTACAACAAATGGATGTTTGACAAGGATCGTTTAAACTTTGCCTTTCCGCTCTTTACCACAGCAATGCACATGCTCGTGCAATTCACCCTGGCATCCCTCGTTTTATACTTTTTCCCTACACTTCGTCCGTACCACAAACATACCTCGGATCTCGGACAGTCGCGGCACGAGACGGAAGCCAGCAGCGCCCCCAAAATGTCGAAACTGTACTACCTGACGCGAATTGGTCCGTGTGGTGCCGCGACCAGTCTCGACATTGGCCTCGGCAACATGTCTCTCAAATCCATCACTCTCACGTTTTACAGTACGTACCCGTTGAGTCGCCCCGTTTTGAAGTCTAACCGCTAAACGCTCGCAGCCATGTGCAAGTCATCCTCTTTGGCCTTTGTCCTCATCTTCGCCTTTCTCTTTCGCCTCGAAACCCCGACCTGGCGTCTGGTTGCCATCATCGCCACCATGACTGTCGGCGTCATTCTCATGGTGTCTGGCGAGGTTGAATTCAAGCTCTCTGGCTTCCTGCTCGTCATTTCTGCCGCCTTCTTCTCCGGCTTCCGCTGGGGCCTCACGCAGCTTCTGCTCCTCCGCAACCCCGCGACGTCGAATCCCTTTTCGAGCATCTTTTTCCTCTCGCCCGTCATGTTCGTGACGCTCTTCGCCATGGCCATTCCTGTCGAGGGCTTTGGCCCCCTGTTTGAAGGACTCGGCCTCATCAGCCAAGAGTTTGGCACATTCATGACGCCCATCTTCCTGCTCTTCCCCGGCTGCATCGCCTTTCTCATGATAGCATCAGAGTTTGCGCTGCTGCAGCGGACATCTGTCGTTACGCTCTCAATTGCCGGCATATTTAAAGAGGTCGTCACCATTAGTGCCGCCTCCCTCATCTTCCACGATGAGCTGAGCCTCGTCAATTTTATCGGTCTGCTTACCACATTGGTGGCTATTGGCGCGTACAACTATGTTAAAATTTCAAACATGCGCGCCGAGGCGCAAAAGGAAGTGCACGGTGGCGAGAGCGACAGGGCGTTTCCCAGTAGCACGGGTAGCGATGTCGACAACGATGACGTTGCGGAAGAGTCTGCCGGACTGCTCCAGCAAGGCGAGCCCACTGCCCGGCCAGCGGGTGCTGAAGATGGTCAAACAAAGTAGCATCACTGCTTGGGTAGTCTTCCTTTTCGACTGCATGGCAGTCTGTATTTCATTGTATAATATCATCGTACGGCGTCGGGGGAGTCACGGATATGTCATGCACACTGGGAGATATAAAAAAGCACTAGATACCCGAAGAATTGGTAAATATACTCTATTAGAAATGCAACCAGCCCAATGACCCACCATTATGATGTGCTCCGAAACGCCGACATGATCTATTTACAAGGCCATTTTAACCAAGCAATCGCAAGCCGTTCTTGGTCTTTTGGCCAGGCTTAACCACACCGGCTGCCGGCTTGGGCCCCAAGTTGGCCTCGTGACTCTGCTGGCCATGGCCGCCGGAGCCACTCTTGTTCTTGTTGTTGTTCCTGCCGCCCCGGTTCTTGTCCTTGTTGTTGACAACCTTGATTTCGGTGTTCGCCTTGCGCACCACCACGGGCCGGTTCTGAATGTACTTGTTGTTCATCTCCTTTGCGGCCTGGAAAAAGTCGTCTGCGTCGCTGAAGCTCACAAAGCCATAGCCCTTGGACTTGCTCGTGCGCTTGTCCCGCACCACGCGCGCCTTTTGCACAGACTGCCAGCGCGAAAAGGCCTTGAGCAGCGCATCGTCCGTCGTCTCGCCCCCCAGATTGCCGACAAAGAGCCGCAGATGCGAGGGGTCCCACTCCAGCAGGGTGTCGTCGGTCCACTTCTTGCCACCGCCCTGGCGGGCGACCGTCTTGTCCGGATTGGCCTGTGCGACAGAGACCTCGGGCGCCTTGGGCGGCTCAATCGGGTTGCCGTGCGCATCCTTGGCGTTGGGATCTCGCGGCATGTATGCGCTCTGCCACTGCGCAATCTGGGCGGCCATCTCGGCATCGTACTCGGCGCCTCCGGGCCCGGCCGTGGCTCCTGCTGCCGCTGCTGTTGCCGGCGTGGAAGACGCGACGCTGGGCTGTGGGAACGGGTTTCTAATCTGAGGCGCTGTACCGCTGCCTGCATAGCTGTGCTGTCCATACGCCGCCTGCTGGCCGTAGCTCTGTGGGCCGCTTGCCTGTTGGGATCCGTAGGGATACGTAGGTGCGCTCACGCTGGGCGGAGCGCCATAGTGTGCGGGTGCTGCGCCATACTGAGACTGCGCGCCGGGGGCAGTTCGGTGCGGATATGAGGCGTATGGGGTGGGAGCTGCTGGTTTCTGGTGCTTTTGCACGCTCGATGGCGTAAAAGCAGGCTTGAAGCCTCCTTTGCTGGGTGGTGGTCGCGCGGGGAGCGAGCTCGTGCCTGGAGGTGGAGGGTACGACATGATGAACAGGTGTCGAGACTTGATGGTTTGTATGTAGTAACGTACCTTTGAGCACCAGCCCAAAGTTATTCAAGCGGCCTGCTGGCAGGTCTCGTTGATCCCCTGTTGATCTTTGTCTCGTGGTGGTGGTGGTGGCAAGTCCTCGGAGATGAAAGTTGCGATTCTTCATAGGCATACAGTCACGTGATGCGATCCGAACACCGCGCGTCTCGCCGCCTGCAAACATTTTTATTCATTCTCAAGTGGTAGTTTAGATAAATATACTAATTTGATTTTTATTTATTTTAAAGCACATTATCAACACTTGGCGTTGTTGCCAGTATTTGCAGCCTTGGACTCTACAGCCTACGATTGGCTGTCCGCACCAGCCTTGTCGCGAGGAAATTTGGGTCTGCGCGACGACTAGGGACAGCTTCCTCCATCACCACCAGCCATCAACTAGACTGCTAGTCCAGCTGCGCCGCGCGCAAACTTTTGCCGTTGCCAATCGAGAAACTGCTCAGAATATCAAATTGCCAGCGTGGTCGGTGGTCCGCGATTCATTGACTTGCAAATAAGCAATTTAGACGAAAGCTTGCGACCGCACTCCTGGAGCGCATCTCACATTGACCATGGCGCAGCAACCCGACCCTAGTCACAGCGTTCCCGGGGAGCTGGTATGGTTCTGTCGTCATATTTCCTTGATTCATTGCTAACATGCGTAGATCCCCCATATCCACCTCATCTCCTCGTTTCGATACCCAGCGATAGCGCGTCTGGATCTCAACGAGGTTGCCAAGTGGTTGATTGCTGCACCCCAAATCGCTCGCGACAAGGCGCCATTCTTCTGGGGCTATCTCGACAAGCCTGCCGACGGCACAATTCTCCAGACATGGCAGCCTCTGCAGCGTCTTGGTACAAACTTTGCCACCGATGGCTTTGTGTGGTCACCTCCTGAGCAAATCTACAAGCACGACCTTGGCAATGGCGCGGTACGGTATCCTCGTGCTAGCTAGGCCAACTATCCGCTAACATGGACTTAGATTATGGAAATATACTATCTCAAAGCTGGCTATATTCCCGGCGAGCAAGCTGCCGCACACGCGCGACGCCGATTCCGTCTGGTGCCGGCCCCTGGTCACCCAAACCCGCCTCCCATCGATCAAAACCTCTTCATTGTCCACTATGGCCCTTCGGAGCCCAACGACCGCCTCCCCATCAATGCAATCCCTTATGACGAACGTGTCGCCGCCATCATGCAGCAGCGCGCATATCTTCTCAGCCGTGGCGCGCTCCGACGAAAGGACTTTATGCTGTCCGATCGTGCGAACTGGCCCTCACTGCCTGAGCTTACCCGCCAGCAGATGGGCGGCCAACAAAACCCTCGCGGGGTTCCTCAGCAAATGGCCTACCCATCGCAGCCCGGCGCTGGCCCGCCTGCGAAGCGAGCCCGTCATGGCCAAAGCCAAGGCCAACAGGCCGGTATGCCCGGCATGCCAGTCATTGACGCCATGGACGACGATGAGGATATTTCAAGGGGTGACATGTTTGACCACTTGACGCCGAGAGAACTATCACTCGGCCGCTACCAACAAAACCACGAGTGGATGGAGGAGATTCTGTCATCGCCCTATCGCATGGGCCAAATCACACCGGCAGATCTGGGACTGGGTCTCAAGGGCGAGCTTGCTTCCCTGACAGAAGGCATCTTTGCCGCTCAGGGTGGCGACGCTTTCAGCCAGCTCCCTCAAAAGACCTACGTGGGAAAGCTGGAGTCTGGCCAGGCCGACGAGTTTCGCAAGCGTGTCAACGAATATATTACCTCTACAGAGGCTGAGATTGCTCAGATGAAGGAGGAGCAGGAAAGAAAACTTGTCAAGTTCAAGGAAGGTTCCTTTATTCGCATAAAAGAACGCGAACTCAAGACCTTGGTCGAGCAAACCGGGCCTGAGGCGTGGAGGATTGAGGGTCGTGTAGACGCGACCGAAAATGACGACGACGAACATCCCCGCAGCAACACCAGCAAGCAGACTCTGGAAGAGATTGTGCAGCAAGTCGAAGCCTCCCTCGGCCAAAAGATTGAATCGAAGCCCGTACTCACCCGCATTCAGGAGGGAGGCTTCCAAATTCCGCCTCCCGAACCCGAACCCGAACCCGAACCGGAAGTGCCCGCCGTCATTGACCAGCCAATGTCGCGACAGCCTTCGCAGGCAGCCTCACAGAACAGCGCCCTCATGATGGGCGACGATGCCGACATGGATATGGGCGATACGGCCTCTGGCCTCCTCGATCAGATGCACACTGGTCTGTCCTCGGCATCCACGCCCGCCAACAGCTTTCCAACACCACAAGCCAATCTTTCCGCCGGTCAGTCGACTGCCGCCACACCGGCCAACGCAAATGCCCCTTCACCAGGGGCTGCCCCCGCAGCCACCCAGCCTGATGCCACCATGAGCGACGCTGATGCCGTCAAGGTTGAGCAGCATGAAGCATCGGGCGAGGCTGCTGATGGCGACTGGGTCGTCGTTCCCAAGGACGGCACCACGGACCCCAACGTCGGTGCTGCTGCTGCTGCTTCCGAAGCCAAGTCTGCTCAAACTGCCGAGGAGGCCAAGCCCGCCAGCACCGGCGCAAAGGTGTCTGCGGCCGCCACGCCAGCAGGCTCCAACTCATTTGACCAAAACGACTTCAGCTCCCTCGGTGATCTAGACACAGCCGGCGACGCCTTGTCCGGGTTTGACGCGCCGGAGCTGGATGGTGATGCCGGTGATCTGGGCGCCGACCTCGACATGAACATGGAGATGGAGGACTCTGCGTTTGGCGATGCCTTCCATGGCGTAGGTGCCACTGGAACGCCGGGCGAGGCACAGGATTAAGCATTAATGTGTACTGGGAAGATTTTACGGCAAGATTGGGCCAGAAAATGTTATAAGAGGCGCTGATTGGCTTGATGCGCTGCTTGTTTAAGCAGACCAATGGGATTTTTTTCTTTTCTTATTGCGGTGTTTTTACTCTATCTGTACCGTTTGGCTACAGAATCTGGTGCAAGTTTGTATTCTAGTCTGGTTGAGGCATTGAATGTATTGGCAATCAATTTGTGAGGCTCACTGTTTGGACCAGGCTCCAAGTTTTCATTACGCACGACAATCGAGCTGCATTTTCTTCTTGCAGTATTATCTGGTATTAATTCTCTTCTGCCAAGTACAGCCCCAAGCCGCAGGTCGCTATGTGTGGTGGCGGCTTGGCGTGGGCGGATACCGAGGAAGCGGTTTCAAGAGTGTCAGAGCGTCCACTGCGCATGACGAGAAATTGAGACGTGCGCCTCGCATGCCGCCTACCTCTCTGTATTTTGTAGGCAGCTGTGTCTGCATCATGAGACTCACAATGAGACATATTGGCGGGCTTGCTGTAGATCAAACGCGCAAACGGCTTGGCAATGCTGAGCCTGTTGACCACAAAATTGTAATGCTTCAACTAGCTGCAAGGCAAGACAAATGTCCTCGGCTTCTTTTAATTTAAAACATACATTATTGTCTTGCAAGTATTCCGCCATTGATGTGTATAGATGTTCAAAATTCCTAGCTCAACGTTGAACGTGATGTATTTTTTGCACCTTTTCGTGGGTATTGCAACTGCAAGCGTCGCCACCGCGCAGTTCATCTTTCCAGATGCTTCAAGCAGTCTACGCCTCAACACCGCCATCCAGATTCAATGGAACACGGCTGGTCTCCAATCACCGCTCGTAATCAACCTCGTGCCGGCAGCGAGTACTTTTCGCCAGGACATTATCATACAGCAGATTGCCGGTATGCGGTTACACATTTGCAGGCAAAAAGACAGTCGTCACTAATAAAGATTCGCAAATTAGTCAATATTGAAAACACTGGCAGCTTGAAATGGACGGCAGACAAGACCATTGCCGCATTTCCTCGATTTGCCATGGTCATCGTCGATACCCGCGGGCGGGTCGTCGTCTCACAGCCATTCGCCATTCAATCACTGACGCGGCAGCCATCACAGCAAAGTGGGGGCTCAAAGACTGGCATCGATGAGAAACAAAATGCAGACAAGAATGGCGGGCAAAAGGGTGGCAGCATTCAAAACGAAAAGGGTCATGGCACTGGGTCAGAGGGAGGGGGTAAAGCTACAGGCGGCAAGGAGGGCACCAACAAGCAGCAAAAGGAACAAACTGGGACAGAAAATGACACCAGCAGCAAGCTTATCGCTCTCCCTGGGCTGCCGACAAACAACGGAGAATCTGCGTCGTTGCAACCTCTACCCAATGCAGCAACCACGACAATAGCGACATCGACGTCGATTGAAGTTCCAGGGGAGGTTCCTACCGTTATCGGTATCATTAAAAATACAAAGCAGCCTCTTGTAGTGTCTGCATCGCCCAGCCTACCTGCCGCGGACAAACAGTCACGTCAGAGACCTACCACGCTAAATAGCTTGCCACCAGCCTCAACCGCATTGCCTCAGCAAGCCAAAGCAGTCGATGGACCGAGCGAGGCTAAGTCTCAATTGGGACAAGGTTTTTCAGTCATTAAAGGGTCGTTTAGGGAGCAAACCAATATTCCTGTCCCTGTGCCTCTCCCCTCCCTTAAAGGCCAAGTGACGATTACGACTGCCATTACGCCTCGACCATTAGGCCAAGTATCAGCTACAGACATTTCGTCTAGAACTAATACCCCCTCTGCTGCAGGAGCTGCTCAGCCTACAGTATTGTCAGGAGGGCAGAGGCTGTCCCCCAACCATGTACTGTGGCTGGTTTGCGTCTCGTTTGGATGGGGTTTATTGAGTATGGCAACAGTTACTGCGCTTTAATTCACACACTTGTAATGATAGATACCTTTTGATATGTGTATTTCATTCAATATATGCTAATATGTCCATGCAAGGCGATTGCTAGTTAAACACTCGGCCACAAAGCCCGCCGTCTGGTATCCCAAATGCTGAGGCCAAATGAAATGTGTTATGAGCTCCCGCGGATATTGGAAAATTCACTCCTTGGATATTGAAGCATGTTTTTAGAGTCCTGCAAGGGCCAGATGTCGCGGGCCATTGCGGCGACAAGACTCTCTTTGCCCGACCTGTCGCCAGATGCCTCCCAAAAGACGGCGCCACCGAGGCCCCTTTGCTTGAGATATCTGGCTTTGAGACTAGTGCTTTCCGCATTGTCATATGATATGAGCATCTTGGCGTGCGTATCGTAGCTGTATGCTGCGAGGACCCTGTTGTCGACCGTCACCGTGGCACCAGGCAGCGGCAGGTCTCTGTATCGCCAGACGCCTGGTTCGATGCTCCCTGAGCCAACACCGCTAAACGGCGCACCCATTCCTTCGGTCTGCATGAATGCTCGGCCATATAGTGGGAATCCGAGAATAATCTTCTCTGGCGCAATGCCTGCGGCGATGTAGTCGTCGACAGCTTGCTCCGTGTTGAACTTGGTGCTTGCCTTGTTGGCGGGGTCTGGGTAGACATTGGCCTGGTGTCCCGTAGTTTCATCCCACGAGCCGGCGTAGTCGTATGCCATGAGATGCCATGAGTCAACGAAATGATCCATGGCCCCAAGGTTGAGCAATTTGTAGTGGCCAGGGCCAGCAGAGGCAGCAACCGTGAGGAGGTAGTGATAGGTCTGATTATTCTCCTTGGCGTACTTGTTGAGCTCATAGCGCGTCTCTTGTAGAAGCGAAACAAAATCCGCAGCCTCAGTTTTGGTTTTGGGATACTCCCAGTCTATGTCGATGCCATCAAATCCCCAATTGGCGACGAGCCGCACAGCAGAGCGGGCAAAACGTCGACGGCCCTCGGCTGTACTCGTCGCGGGGACAAATTTGCCGGCCGCCGAGTAGCTGAATCCCCCTATGGAGAGAAGCGCCTTCATGTTTCGGTTCTGTTTCTTGAGAGCGTAGATTTGTCCAATGTTGCCTCGTGCTTGGATATCACGTTGGTGCATGGCGGTGTACTGCTTCTGCACGTCGGCATATAGATCTGACGAAATTCTGAAACGATTAGAATCGGGCTCTTTGGTCCAGCGATTGTAACGTACGCTTCTCCTGTATCGGAAATATCGCCAAAGGCATAGAGTAGATGAGTAACATCGCCGGCAGGAATCTCTGCTGGTGTATAGTTGGCCCCATATGCGCTCCTGATATACGTCAGCACAAAGGTACTTCCAATACAACAAATTATGAGTTACCAATTCGTAAAGTAGACGACATTCTTTCGCCCGACAACTTCCACACCATCTTCTTGATCAGTTCCAGGAGTGTATAAAGGCGCCTTGCTTGATATTGTCAGAGTAGTCGTCATTGTCACCGTATTGGTTCCTGTTGGGCTCAATTTGTTCGAAGATGATACTCTGGTCGCTGAAGATGTCACTTTGGAAGGCCTGGCCATTGTTGTCCAGGCGGCTGCTGTATCAGGCTTGGTCGAGCTCGCTGGCGCAACCATCACCATCTTTGCATCCCTAACAACAGAATTTACCATGCCTGCGCGGCGGTTGGTTACTGGATCTGTCACCGAAGTGGTAGGCTGCGGCGCCTCCACGGTTGTGTCTACGGGCAGTGGCACCAAGACAGCTCTGCAAGCGCCACCATCGCCAGTGGGGGCACCATTGATGCCGAGTGAGAGAAGGGAGAGAAGAAGTGTCGACTTGAGCATTATTGTGGTCTATATTGGTAATTGGTCGATAGAAGAGGGAATACATTGAAGGGTTTAAAGGGGCGGGAGCCTCCTTTTATTGGCGTCGGCCGAGGCATTGACGCGGGCAAGCTATGGCATTTGAAAGAGATGTCATGCAAACATTTTGAGACAAGTCCCAATTGTCAAGTCGGAGAAGCATGGAATTCGATTTGATGCATGGCAGTCGGAGAATAAGCGGATGGAGAATAGTGGTGGGAGAGTTCGGATCGACACCTGCAAGCCAGTTGCTGGATCACCGGAGTCATCGCCGGAGTCATCGCAATTGAAGCTCAACTGCCAGGTTGCTGCTTTGCTAAATTCTCGTACGCAGCAACTATGACGCCAATGGATTTGTATACTCGATAACATGCACAATAATTTTGTTATATTGGATAATGTGGAATGTATTGCACGAATGTCTCGGAATGGCGCGTGTCGCGTAGCTTAAGTTTGCCAATGAAAGGGAGACTGCTGCAAAACTAAATATAAAAAAGCAGGTCTTCAGCAAAGTTTCCACAGCCCTGACCGTACTTCGACGCAAAAAGTCGACACATCTGGAAGTCGAGACATCTTGAAGATGTTGGTATGAAGGGCAAAAGTTTAGGTCACGGTGGGGATCGAACCCACAATCTTCTGGTTCGTAGCCAGACGCCTTGCCATTTGGCCACGCGACCATCTTCTGATGGCGTCACTGGGGGCGTATTTAATAGTTTACAGGAAATGCAAAAGACTGTAGTGTCTTTTTGTCATGCCTCAGTACTCGGAGTGCGGCTTTCGTACTACATGATCAGTAGCCGTCCACCAACCTGGTAATTAATTGACAAATTGCTTCCAATCCGCGGCTCATCATTCTCAGAGGCGAATTAGTCTACCCAAAGAAATTCTTGACAGTCGCGAGCACAGACGGGCCTCATCTCGGTGAACAGCTAGTATGTCAAAGTCCGCCTGCAACTTACTATGTACCTATATCCCATCTGGTTCAGTCTTCAATATAGGGCAATCAATTTCAACTCATAACCAGTCCTTAGTTTCCTTTCTTGAGCCCGAGCGGCGAAGGCATGCCAGACGATAGAATACGCGCACTCTTGAAACCATGTCCGGCATCGTACGTAAAAGGGGGCGCGTATTGTGTCATGAATGTTGTGCTCCTTCTCTCCCTTCTTGGCAAGGCAGCTGATGCGTCTGGAGTGCGTTGGTCGGCTCATCACTGTGAATACTGCGAACACTAAGGCGCGAGGCACATATATCAGCTGAATTCAAGTCAAGTCAAGCTATTGGAAATGCGTGTAATACAGGAGTTATCAAAAAGGCATTATGGGAAATCTGGCAAACAGTCTAACGTTCGCCTCCGTAGAGCCAGGCGTAGTGATAGTCGGGGAAACAATTTAGAGGAGAATGAACGGCATGGAAGCGGATGTGTTTATTCTAGCAGGCCTTTTACGGCCAATTCAACGCTATGACGCTATGACGCTATGGCGAAAATCTCGAGTCCGTGGTAGCCGACGGACTGCAGAGATGTTATACAGTTGCTTACTATCAAACTGGGAGACACAGCCTTGGAAATATTCAACACCACATAAATGCTAGTAAGTCCCTTAAATTGTGCGCCTAACATAAAGTCAGGACCAAAATTAGGCAAGGTGAGTTTTTACTGCACAGAGTGGGACATAGGGTAGCAAAGTGCAAATTTTCCAAGGTGCAAATTTTCAAGAGCAGTCATGAGAGATTCAGAATCAAAAGCGCACTCATGTATCTACTGAATAGTATGGCTCACTTTAAGTTTCAATCATTTTTTATATGGAATTGGCAATGGAGCGGCCGAATGTGAATGCACCTCAGCCTCAGTTTTAAAGCTGGCAGCATGACCCAAAGACCAGCAGCATCAGTGCAAGCGATGATTGCGTGCCAGCATGAAGGAAGTCATATCTCTCCGGAAATAAGCATTAAGTATATGGTGAAATAATCACAGCAAAGGGTTTGCGTTTTTCCAACATCACTGAGGGCTGGGTGCTGCAACAGAGACTTGGTAAGTCTATTGAAGACATCATTTAACAAAATAAGCAACTACTTTACAACAAAAATATTTAAATTCGCGTAGTTAGCATGCCTGCGTCGTTGCGGTCTAACCATGCAATACTCGGCCTGGCTACTCCGTAGACTACGACAACATAGGAAAGCTAACCAGACAAAATGTCGAAAAATTATTAGAGGCAATAGGAAAAAAAAGGTATGTAACTTAATTCATTGCCGTACATGTGTGGCTGCAGTGGCTTGGCAATGAATAGAAGGGTCCCACTCATCATAATGTGGTACATAGCGTGAGACTCTTAATTAAGAGATCGCCATCTTATGCTGCGGGTTTAACTGCATCAGGCTTTTCCTATAAACATGTAGACGTTTCTTTGTGCAACCACCGCCGTTTTTGCTACACTTGTAGTTCTATAAAATATTGTTATACAATTTTTATTCCCTTGGCTCAGATTAAATAGCTTAGATTAAAAATTCACTCCTAGTAAAGATGATTTACTTTATCCCTGTGTTATAGAATTGAGTGTAGTGGATATTCTAAGTTGCTCTCATTACATTCTAGAGTAGCTTTTCACCAGCACTTTACCTTTATTATTCAATCATGAGAAAAATCACCATGGCCACACCGTCGCATTGATCCGCTCATCATTCAAAAGCGAAATGAGTCGCGGGGCAACTGGGGGGTGTCGCTGAGACCTGACCATTCCTAGCCGGCTTGATGTCTCATGACGACCAAAATGCCACTGCGCTAGAGCTTCTCATCATAGATGACTCCATACAAACATAACCTTTCAACGCTGTCCCCGCATGCGGAAAAGACTGCGACAATGCCCATTCCTTGGCACCGTGGAAGACGGTTGACCACCCAGCCTCGTAAATGGCAAAGGATGTTAGCGTTGGACCGCTTCGTCATGGCAGTTGGAAGTCAGTAGCCGAGGGGGGTCTTGGTAGACCCCTTCCCCGGCCTCATTTCCCATTTGTCTTGGACCTGAATAAGGGAGTACTACCAACTCAAAGTTCTCGACGAACCTGACTTTGCATCTACATCTGAAAGTGTGGTGATGTTGTCGCACCGTTTACGATTGCAGCACATATAATGCCCGGAAAAAATGAAATGCCAACGTTGCCAGCGTCGCAAAACAATGCACCTCGTCGCCCGCCCCCCATCGATCCCAATCGCCTCCCCGAGTTCGAAGTCATCTTTCGCCAGAATGACGCCGAGGACCCAAAGAACTGGCCTACGTGGTACCGCATATGGGCAATCGTCACCGTCTCCTTCTCCGCGTGGGTTGTCGTCCTATTCAGCACCAGCTATACTGGGGCGCTGCGGGGTCTCATGGACGAGTTCAAGGTGACCAAGACGTACGCGACCATGGGTATGACGACATATCTGCTCGGTCTGGCTGTGGGCAGCCTCATTGTTGCGCCGATGAGCGAGCTCTTTGGCCGCAGGATCGTATATCTGGTAGGCCTCGCTATCTGGGCTGTCTTCATCATACCGTGTGGTGCTGCGGAATGTCTGACGACAATCCTGGCCAACCGATTCGCCGGGTACGTAGCGTCTGGATGACCAATCGATGCTTGAAGCTAACATGGCAGCAAGTGCCCTCTTTGGCGCGGCTCTTATCTCGAACGGGCCGGGCACCGTCGTCGATGTATCGAAACCCGAGTATCTAGCCATGGGCATGTCGCTCTTTAGCCTCGGCCCTTTCAACGGGCCTGTCCTCGGTCCTCTCATCGGCGGCTTTGTATACGAGTATCGAGGGTGGCGCTGGACCAACTGGATCGTGCTCGTGCTGGCCGGGCTCGCCTTCTCCATGATGATGACTGTCAAGGAGACGTACGCCCCGCGCATTTTGAGGAAGCGCGCCGAGAAGATGCGCACGCAGACCGGCGACGACCGATGGTGGTGTCAGTACGACCGAAGCGATTCTTCGTGGCGGCTCATTGCCACGAACATGAAAAGGCCATGCGTGCTCTTTTTCACGGAACCAATCGTCTGGTTCATCAATGTGTGGAACGCGCTCATCTACGGCATCCTGTACCTATGCTTTGTTGCGTACCCCGTCGTATTTGCGCAGCATCGCGGCTGGAGCGCAGGATTCGCGGGCATGTCCTATCTCGGCATCGGCGCCGGCATCGTCCTCGCCATTGCGCTCGAACCCTTGATCCGCCGCATCGTCAACTCCCGCCCGCGTGACTCTGCAACCGGCAAGCCGGCCCCGGAGGCCGCCGCGCTCATCATGGTCGTCGGCTCCTTGCTGACACCCATCGGCCAGCTGGGCTTTGCCTGGACCTGCCTCCCCCAGCGCATCCCCTGGATCGTGCCGATTCTGTTTGGGGTGCCATTTGGGTGCGGCAACACGCTCAGCTTCATCTACTCGTCCAACTACCTTGCGGGCGCGTACGGCATCTACGCGGCCAGTGCACTCGCGAGCAACGCTGTGATTCGTAGCTTGTTTGGAGCGACACTGCCGCTGGCAGGATCCAAGATGTATGAGACACTGTCGCCGCAGTGGGCGGGGACATTGTGCGGATTGCTAGCCGTTGCCATGATTCCGGTGCCGTTTGTCTTTTGGAGATATGGTGCGAGGATTCGAGGAAGGAGCCGCACAATTCGATTGCTGCGGGAGCAGCAGGAGGCGATGGAGGCCAAGAGGGCCGAGCATCAGGCGAAACGAGACGAGTATTCGAGCAGCGAGGGGCAGCTGACGGTCAACGATTACTCGACGCCTGTAACGAACTCACTGGACAGAGCAGCGGAGCTAGACAGGGGAAAGAGATGACATCGGAATTTGGATCAGCTGCATTTATGCATGCATAGCGTTGTTGTTAATTAGTCACTAGCTATAATTTTGCTCTCTAAATGAAGTGATTAAGCGGGTGCACTGTCACTGTCCTTTCATTAAATTGACCACGCCAATAAATCAAGTAAAAGTCGAGACACAGAAATCAACCTCCATCGCAAGGATCTACATTGTCGGCACCATGTAAAGACCAGGATGCAAACAAACACAAGAGATGGTCAGCCAACCACAACCTGGTCTTGGCAAGTAAAATTGAACGGGGAGACAGGTCGAATGCAGTAAATGAGCCGGGATGAGCTCAGCCACTCTAATACATTTGGCGGCCGTGGCTATAACTGACGACCTAATCAGAGCCGGTTTAAGATTAGAAGAACACCGTCGATGCTTGGCTCTAAATGTGCCAGACTTTGGCACTCTAAACATTCAGAAGTCAGCATTCCCTACGAATGGACTCTCTCCAGTTTGGCGCGTTGTGACAGACATGTCACACGTGGAGTTCGGGTTAAGCAGCCAATGAGTGTCCAACGATCGCGTGAGGCTTCGCTTCTACGTGAAGTGGCGTGGTCCCGCCGTCTTAGTGCATGAGATCTGCAGAATTACCATCCCCTCGTTGAGTTGGGAGCATGTTACGCGTAACTGCATGATGCTACTGAGCGGTGGCCTCATCTCCAGGCCGCCTAGAACGCTTGTTGACACAAGCATACGCCACATTCTTGGCTAGTAAGAAAAGCGCATGAGGGTGCTAGTTGACGGGTTTGCCGAACTGATGCTTGGGTAAGGCTGAGGGTAGGTTCTTGTGGCGAATGTTGGGGTTGGGCTTGAGAAGTACAGCGGGTCATAAACGAGAATATCCGAACCAGAGTTGTCATTGCGATATCTGGCGAACAATGCCTCATAACGAACGGATAATCGTCGACGTCAACTAGCCACAACGTGGCTGTCTTTTATTCCTCAATATGGGCCGATGTGAATGGGGAGGGTGGGCGAGTGGCAAGAATGCCGATCATTGCAACATGGCTGCTGTGCTGAACCATAAGTGAATCAAAAATAGAAGCATAGACTGCACAATGCGCAAGGGTAATATGCCGTTCCCTTTGATAATCCAACGGTTACGAGTGGGCTTAGCCTCACTAGTTGATCGTAGCCGTCCTTGGAAAGTAGGCCGACAACGCAGCTGAAATGAGGACACAGCTACGTAAAGTAAGCATTTGGGCATGCATTGGTGCAACAGCAAGACTTGCTAACTGCAGCGCCTTTCAGAGCCACTGGTATAATCCTTGGGTGTGTAAGAAATAACCATGGCGCTATATACCAGCATGCAATGGTAATCCCGTCGCACAATCAACGTCGACACTTCCCAGGTCCGCCCCATACCTAGCCCCTGTCGGAGCCGGCCCCTCCACGCAGATGTGGTTCTGGACCAGTCTAGAACACCCACCTCGGCGTTTCTGTATGTACGACTTGGAAATAATATAGCCGCCAAAACGTCAACAGCGGCGTGGCTGTCAGCGTTCTGTATGCGTCACGCTACTGTCCGGAAAACTGAAGTACGGCCAAAAACAAACCTCAACGTCTCTACAGCTTGAACGCATGCCTTTGCGCAAACTCAATCAAGCCATAACGTCACATAGGAGCCGGGGTGTGGCTCCGGAGTGTGTCGGGGGTTCCCCGGTTGCGAGTCAAATTTTTGCCAGACTGGGAAGGTGATGACGTCGTGCTCAAATTTCTTTTTCTTCTTTTTCAAGCCTTGTGGCTTTCTTGTGGATTAGGTAGGGTCAAGCCACTTTGCTGGAGGACCACCTACGTAAATGTGTGGCGGTATTCTCTGTGGCGGTGCGCAGTGTCAAACTCTGCGGGTCTTGTGGCTGGTGCAAGTACGAGAAGTGCGAGGCAAGCAGCGTGACCCCAGTTGAACGAGACGTGAGTCTTGCCAAGGAGAATGCAGTGGAAATGGACAAATAAAAAAACACAGAAAGCCCATACATGAACAATGAAAAACAGCAGTCAAGCAGAGCCAGCTTTGGCTGATTGATATGCAATGCCAATCGTCATGCCAGCAACGTGGAAAGATCCAGTTTCCGATCAGAGACATGCGTTGCAGGGCTGCTCAAGCACTATGACGACAGAGTGGACCTTGTGCTGTTGCTAGCAGAGGCCCAATGAGAAACTTACCAATGGGGGACGCTCATTTTGAAGCTAAGAATGTAGCCGCGTCCCCGCACCGCCACACGGCTTTCTGTGGGGCGTGCGTGTGGTTGTATGCAAGTATGGTAGACGAGTGCTGATGTCGGTGCGACTCTAGTTTCTTTTAGGTTTGGAGGCCGATGATTTTAGGGGCTGAAGATCATGTTGATAGGAGGCTTGGATGATTTTTTTTTTTTAATTAAACAGGTGTGGTCAGTGGCTCGGGGTTGGCAGGCCGCCCTTTGTTCAAGCTGTGCTGTGTGAGGGAAGGGTAGAACGGGGTGACAGGACAATCATTACGAAAACATGAGCAAAGATGAAGAGATCGACAAACATCGGAAGCCACAACCGGGCGCTAGGGACCTTGTGCAACAAGCATTGATGAGCGCGAGGAAGGCATTGGGGTGCAATGCGCGGCAGATAATCTCCTGGGCCCCCCAACGACGAGGTGCAGTCAGGCTGGTGGCTGCCATTATCGAATAATTGACATGTTCTCTAGCGGCCGCATCTCGGCATTGCGTAGAATGAAAATCCTTTCCATTATTAAACTTTGCGCGTTGGTCCTCGTTCGTATTAGGGTATTTTTAGGGGATCGGTCTGCGACGTTGCGGCGTCCGATAGCTAGAGCAAGAGTCTAGAAATATGGATCACTATGACGACATACCGTCGCTGTGGCTTGACGCCTGCCCCATCAGCCAGCTCAGGTACCAAACTGGCCACTAAAAGTGAATGGTCAGATACATTCATAAGACGTCAATGCAAAGAAGTCGGTGGAAGAAAAAGACCCTTGCTTCTCGGGATGCGGGTCACGCCTTGCACGCCAAATGCACCCCATTCTCCGCTGTCGATTGAATAGATGGTTGTACTGCTATACTCGTGGCGTGGTCATGGCTGGGGAACTGGCAAGAATGAGTGAGAGAAGCAAAGATCCATGCCCAGTTGGCGTGTTATTTATTGATTTATGATTTATTTTTGGACTCGCGTTACGATATTAGTTTTGTTTGTTTTGGAACCACCATGTCCCGCCGCTGCATTCTGCCCCTGTTACGCTGTGAGACACGACCAGTACCGGGAAGGCATCTGTCGGGGCAAATGTGTAGTAGGGCTTCAAACAATACCGTCCTTTGCGGCGCTCGATGGACCCTTCAAACGTTACGTAGCACCGTACGATATGCTTTTGTCTTGCAGTCGTCTGGTTTGCATCGCGGTGGCCAAATAATCGCCTGGGGCTCCACGCACCCTCAAGCCTCAGAGGTCCACCAATCGTGCACCCTCGTCATTTCTACCCGATTTACCATCGTCGGCGGCGTCCACCCCTTCTCTTTGCTTTGTTTATTATCGGGCTAGTCCCTCCTGTATTTAGAGAAAAGAAAAGAAAAGTCCTTTCTCCTTCCCTGCCCGTTCTCCTTCCCTGCCCGTTCTGTAAGCGCCACAGACTACCATTAAGTGTGGCACCTGTCAAATTTCTCCGACAAGCTGCCTCCCAGTGACGATGACCCTTGCGAGGCGCTGATCTTGTCGCCTACAAATACAGGCCTTGCACCAGCCACGAAAGTTGTGAGGAACCTGCTGTGGCTGATACATAAACACTCACCACGAAGCAATTCAACCATTCCACCATATCAAAACTCTCGAGGTATGTGATGTTCGTGTTGGTCGCCATCTTCACCTTGTCCATCTCCCTCCATTCTCTTACCCTACCCCATATCCCGTCTTGCTGTCGTCAGGCCGCTCTCAGGATGCTTCAGGCATCGGCGCCCAGGCGTGTCTCTAACGCTGGTCAGCGGATCCAGAAGGCCTGCGCACGCTAAAGCGACACACTGGCACACTAACAGGCCTGGTTCCACATATCCGGGGTTCTCGAACTTCCGGGTGTGCCTCAGTGCCTCAGTGCCTACAGCTGCGCTTGCCCACTGGCCCGCACTCCTCCAAGGGCAATCCCGCCAGCACCCGCTACAAATCTCACTCGCTTGCGCTTGACTTGCCTGTTGGAGTCACCTGGAGCCACCTGGGGCCACCTGGAGCCACCAAAAAGCCACCTGGGGCCGCTGGAGCAAAGCTGTGTCGCACTGCTTGGCCCCCACCACCATGACTGCCACTGTTATATTCTTCCATCGCCAAGCATAATCAAACACTTCTCTCTCCCCCGAATATCTTCGCAATTGATAAATGCATATTTCTCTCCTCCTTTCCCATCACTCGTTTACCCTAGTCATCCCCTTGATGCTTGGATAGTTTTGTCTTTTTACTCTGCCTTACTCTACCACGCCCGTTTGCTGCCTAACAGGGTGCTGCGCGTCGCACCTCTCAATACTCTCGAGCTCGACAGTCTCTCGCTCACACTCGTCTGTTTACAGGCTTACCCATCCGCATTCAAAGTGTCACCTATGAAGTATTTTATCGTGGCCAGTGTGCCCCAATACCATATTTTACGACTCTGAATTTACTAGCCAACCGCCGGGTCTGACCCCTTGCTCGCTCATCCACCTATATCCGCCCACGCGACCCGACTGTTTGGTTCCTATCCACAACTGCCACAAAACCGCCAACATGTTCAGCCAAAGGTAAAGCCAAGAAAAAATAATTCTTTTGCCCCTTCATCATCCCATATATGCTAACTCCACAAAGAACAAACTCACAAAAGCCGGATGATGAATTGCTGGCCAACTTTCGCCAACAGTTTCCCCAAGTAGGCTCTACCGCCGAAGGGGCTTCGCCGACACTCTCTCAAACCGTTGGCGCACCAGACATGGCATCGGTGGTGGCTCCTCGCCTCGTACCATCCGCCATGATGCCCACTGACAGCCACAGCATCCGGCCAGAATTTCATGACCAGGACCCGACACCACGAGCCAACAACGATCCATGGCGCTTTACACCGTCGCTGCTGGACCCCAATTCGTTTGCGTTTAGCGCCTTTGGCCACGCCAACAATGGCATCTACACGCCTGGCATGGCTGGCCACGGTCATCTGTTCCAGTCCCAAGCTGGCGACTTGCATACGCCTACAATGGCCATGCTTCAGCGTGTCCAGACGCCATTTGGTGCGCCTGTGTCCATGGATGCCTCCATGTCGTCCGGTGCTGTCATGGACCCTTCGGTTTTTCAACAGGTCCCCAGCCAGCACATGCCTCATTTCCAGCCATATCTACAGGTGCCTGGGCATGCATATGCCGCGCCGCCGTCATCCTTTGTCCAGCAGGACACGGGGTATGAAACCATGGAGCAGGATCCATCGCCTATGGGCTCCGAAGAACCCGACGCACGCATCATTGGTCTGACCGGCAAAAGTCAACTTGCTGCCAATGCCGCCTCCATGAGCCTTCCATTGCCACCGTCGGCTGAAAAGTTTCGTTTCCACTCCACACTCAACGCAGCCACAGCCATGGTGAAGCAGGCCGACGAGATCCCACTTACATATCTCAACAAGGGCCAGGCGTACTCTCTTTCCGTCGCCGATACGCAGGGTGTTGTACCTGTTCGACCTGGCACTCGTTATCGGACCTTTATCCGCGTTTCATTCGAAGATGAAGAGCAACGCGCCAAGCCTAGCGTATGCTGGGGCTTGTGGAAGGAAGGAAGAGGCACCAACGAAGCCCATCAACGCGGTGGCAAGCTCCAGGCCGTCGAGTATGTCGAGGCCAGCCAGCCTGCCGAGGGAGACGACAAGCGGACACGCATTGAGCTTGAGTCCTCGTCTTTTGACGGCTTCTGTGTTACCTGGACGCCTGGCACCGCTGGCGGCCCCGAGGTCAATATTGCTGTTCGCTTCAACTTCCTCTCCACTGATTTTAGCCACTCCAAAGGTGTCAAGGGCATTCCCGTTCGGCTCTGCGCCAAGACTACACAAATATCGGCGGGGGATGGATTCGACTTGAACGGCGATGTCAAGGCAGATGTCTGCTACGCCAAAGTCAAGCTCTTCCGAGATCACGGTGCTGAACGAAAACTTTCAAACGATGTTGCCCACATTAAAAAGTCTATTGAGAAGCTCAAGCAGCAAATTGCCCAGGCCGAAAGCGGTGTCAAGGACAGCAAGAGGAAGCGACAGAGCATTGCCGCCAAGTCGAGCATCGACCCGCGCACCGGCAAGGTGCAAAAGCACAAGAGAACATGGTCCATGTCTTCTACGAGCTCTGTTAATGGAACCCGGCCTTCACTCGAGGACGACTTGCACTTTCGACTACAGACACTCCAAGACATGTTTACGAGCACCCGTCCCATTAGTGTACTGTTCCTCCGCGGAGCCGAGCAGGACGACATGGATCTTCACCCGGTCGCTATGCCTGGTGATTTGTCACCGGCAGCACATGAAGCGCGCAACTGGCAGGCTCGAAGCGGACGCAGCTCTGTTCGAAGCTCTCTAGTTTCGCCTTCCCCCAGCTCGCTCTCTCTCGCTTCGCAGTCATCAGGTCACTGGCAAAACTTTGATTCTCGTGGCCCTGAACAAGTCACGGCCGTGAATAGGACAGATGAATCTGGCACACTGAGCGGCTGGATTGAGGCACTTGGCGTGGATCCGTCATACAGACCCCCACCGGAGCGTGGGCCCAAGCCAGTGGCTTGCTTTTATGTGTGTTACGATGGCCATTCCAAGCCAGAGAAGCGCGAATATCACCGTGCCATATATCTATACCAGCGCACTCTGCCGGAACTCAACAAGCAAATTGCTGCCAAGTGGGGGTTTGATGAGAGTCGCATAAAACGGACAATCCACGTCCTGCCAACCGGACTGGAAGTGGAATTTGACAATGACAATGTACTGGAACTCGCCGAGGGACAAGATATGCGATTGGAGATGGAAGAGATCGTCGAGCAGTCCAAGGACTGCCAAATGTCAATTGACGGCGAAGACGCGAGCGAAGAGAACCAGACTCAACAGCAAACAGGCTTGGTCCTGCGCCTTGCATTCTAAGATACCATGTCGGTTTATTTTTTTTTCTTTCTTAACATTTGTTATGCTGGATCAGGGTTCCATGTTTCGTGGGGCGGAGTCTTCACTCCGTCGGTATTTTTTTTGGATATATATTTTGTACTACTTTGGGAAAAGCGGCCGCTATTGTAGGCATCAAAATGGAGCAAACGGAGCCGTTATGAACTCGGCTGGACTGTTACGAAATCGCTGGTTTGAAGATAGGAGACGTGGTAATGGACATGGCTCGGACTCGAGATGAACCAGGCAACTACACGAGCCTGAGTAAAAGTATAATACCATAATTGAATTTAGTTACGCCTTAGAGGATGCGAAAATGCCATGCTGACATTAGCATTTCTGCGTGTCTGCACTGTCAATGGAGCTTTTCCATGATTAGAAGCCGTCACACGACACAAAATAGCCTCAAAACGATGACAAGGATGACAGACATTGTATCCATAGTAATATTTTCTCAGTATCAAGGGGGATGGCGTCTGCGAAAAAGTCCGGAGGTTTGCTGAAATTAGACAAGGTGGCGGTGCACGCTTTTTTTAGGTGAGCCGTTCGATGGACACATATTTAGTTAACTTGTTTCCTTTTCCAAGCCCACATGAGCACATGATTGGCGAAGACATTGAAAAATCGACCAGAGTCTAGAACCTGTCTAGCCGTTGCAGAGGGGCCAAGGCAAGCCGGGGCTTAAAGCCGGAGACAGGGGGCTCAAGAGGGTGCAGGTGTGTCTGCATCATTGAAATTGGTCGAGGCGCTATCAGGGCACTGGCATATTATTTACAGTGGATGGACAGCCTGTAGCAACAGCGGCGTTAGCGGACAATGCGGAACTGGCACTCCTTTCTTTTGCCGAAAAAATGTCTCTGGTCATCGCCGATCTTCAGGGATGTTGAATGGGACCTTGACCCTGGTTGGGTGTCCGCAATGTCTGGTCTTGAATCGGGCCTGAAGAAAAGAGGGCCGGCTTCATGCAGCTGCAATGAAATGAACAGATGGGAATAAGCGCTACCAAGCAATTTGTAGTAATAGATGACAAACAGTTTTCATTGTATTTACTATTGTGAAAAAAAAGCGTTTCCTACTTGCAAATACTTAATGTGGATTAATAAACACCATTGTGGAATACTCGTTTCCAATCACGGCCAACTGCCAACGTGAGCCGCTTCCCCTGCATACCCTTTTGATTCTGGCCCATGATCCTAGCCCATGGTTTAAATCCAATCCTTCGTATTCCCCCTGATCTAATCCAATCCAACAATTGATCCATCCAAGGGTCTTGCCCAGTTGCTTGGTGATAAAGTTCCCTTTATAGCGGGCGGCTATTGTCTTACTGCGTCATCAAGGTTTGAGGAACCGTGGTACTGAAATAGCCGACCATTCAGAAAAATGAATCATGATTTCCGCGCAGTCTTTCCGTCCTCTGGATACCCTTTAATGCAAACAAGGACAAGATCGAGACACTCATGCTTTGACACGTCTGTTCGTAGTAAGTGAAGTCCTGGCCGGGAGGCTCTTGGACTCCATGGCAGGACATGTTTAGATATGGAATTTGCATTGGACTACTTGATTGGGAATTAAAATTGTCTCTCCTTGATACTTCGCCAGAGTCAACGTCTTGCCAAACCACCACTGCTTGTATTTGCCTCGATGATTGATTTTTTCTTTGTCTCAGCAGCATCAGGTGAAGTAACGCCATTTGTGTTTGATTCACTCATTTCTCCTGCTCAAATATGAATGTATAACCGTGGCATACTGTATTCCCATTCAGCTCTTCTCGCTTTTCGGAAAATACTTCATGTAGCGAAACACATAGTGCCCCCATTTCGCATCCGGCCCTTCCCCCGGTGGCGGGCATGGCGCATACTCGTCCAAGTCAACATCCAAACTGCGAATCACCTCAAAGCCGCTCTTTTGATACATGCCCCATGCGGGGTCCGACGAGTGCACCCACGCAAAGACGTTGTTTTCATCGCAAATGCGCGTGCCCCAACGCAGCAGCGCGGAGCCGACACCACGACCCTGGAATTTCGGGGCCACGGTCAGGCCAATGATAAAGAGACACTTTGTGCCGGGGGGCATGACTTTGGACATCCAGGCGTTCATGTCTCCGTTGGTGAGGGCGACGAGGCGCTTGATGGGGTCTGTTTCCTCTTTGGGCGGCTCATCCTCCACAGGCTTGATCTCTTCCTTGGGCTTTTCCACCGCTGCCAGCTCGGCGACAGCTGCTGTCTCTTCCTTTGCCTTGGTTTCCGCCTCTGCCACGCGCTCCTCAAAGAACGGCATCGTCTTGGGCACGAAACCCTTTATGCCCCAGTTGCAGACGCCCATAATCTCGCCCGTCTCCTCGTTGACGGCCTTGATCACGTGGCAAGTCCTGGATACGAGGTGGCCAGGCATGCTCTCAATCGTATACTTTTCCATGTCAAAGGGGTCCTCGTCCCCGAGTGCCTTCATCTGCGTCTGCCGGTCGCTCTCAAACGCCTGGCCGGCGAGTGTGGCGACGGCAGGGATGTCCTCGAGCTGAAGGCGCTCAATGCGCATTCCTTGTGCTGGCATTTTGTCGAGATTTCAATTCAATTTGGAGTTTAATTTGGAGTCCTGTATGATGGATATCTGAATATGCGTATTGGCTTGTCGTCGATTTATAGTCTCCGTCAGAGATGGTAAATGGCGGGGTAGCAACGAGGCTTCCCGACTGAGTCACTCGGCCGCGCTGATGAGATTAATTTCCCACGAGATCAACAATGCTCTGAACTGATCATAAAGATCCATTTTTCCATTTCCTTCTAGGAACGTCTTGGTAAAACTGCATGCAATTCAATTTACCCCAACTTCTCCAAATGGCCCCTCTGAGACATCCATGCATGCGCCCCACTCAAAATGGCAAAGCTTCATGTCGTCTCTCGGTTGCTTTTTCGAGCTCCCATCTCTCTGCTCGAGGCTCAAGCACAACGACAACCCGTCCCATCCCACAAGCCGCCGGGCGAGCCGATCTGTGAGCCGACTACGACGCGTGCATGATTGCTGCGCTTGCCCGCTCAAGACGCCTGATAACCCCGCCGTCCGCCATGGCGTCCGCCTTTGGCCACTACAATGGCGCCGGCAGCCAGAAGCGAAGCCATCTCACAGTCACGGCGCTCGGCCGATGGTCGAGCATCAACAAGACATTACCGGGTATCTAGGCTTCGATGCTCACTGCGGAGACTGGCCAGCTAACTTGTGCGTGCCAGCTGTTGACAAGATATCTGCCATTCACGTCTACGACTTTGACAATACTCGTGCGAAATAGCCCGCTCCTCTGCAACAATTTTTTTTTTTCCATCTAACGGGATATTGCAGTCTTCAGAACACCCCTCCCCAACGCCGCCTTATGGACTGGCGCTACGATCGGCATGCTGTCCAAGCAAGACGCATTCATCAACAGCGGCTGGTGGCACGATAATCGCATCCTAGGCGCCACCGGCCTCGGCCAGGAAAAGGAAGAAGCCCGCGCCTGGGAAGGGTCCTGGAACGAAAAGATTGTCGAGCTCGTCCGGCTCTCCATGCAGCAGCCTGACGCCCTCTGCGTGCTGCTCACCGGTCGCGCCGAGCAGAAGTTTGCCGACCTCCTCCGGCGCATCATCGCCAGCAAGCAGCTTGACTTTGACATGCTGTGCCTCAAACCGCAGGTCGGCCCCACCAACCAGAAGTTTGCCAGCACCATGAAGTTCAAGCAGGTGCTCCTCACAGACCTCATGGAGACGTACTCGCACGCACACGAGATTCGCATCTACGAGGACCGCCCGGCGCACACGCAGGGATTTCGCGACTTTTTAGAGGCGTTTAACCAGACACAGCGCACCACCACCACCACCACCACGCGTGGCCCGATTCAGGGAGAGGTGATTCAGGTTACCGACACGCAGACGACGCTGGACCCCGTCGAGGAGGTCGCGCAGGTGCAGCGGATGGTCAACGAGCACAACGAGGCCATGCAGAAGCACCCGATCCATCTGCGGCCAAACTCGTTGCGCATCAAAAAGACAGTCTTCTTCACGAGCTACGTCCTGGAGCCCGAGGACGCCGAGCGCCTGCTGCAGCTCGTCCGCATCCCCCGCAAGAAGACCACGGGGCCGGACGCGGTGCGCTTCCTCGGCAGCAACATCATCATCGTGCCCCGGCCCTGTCCCAAGGCCCTCCTCGCCAAGGTCGGCGGCCTGGGGAGCAAAATGACGTGGCAGGTCACGGGCACGGCGTGCTACCACGGCAGCATCTGGGCGGCGTGCGTGGCGCCCGTGCCGGCCACGGCGACCTACCACTGCGAGAACCCGGTGCCGCTGGTGGTGCTGGCGATGAAGAAGGGGGCGCGCCCGGCGGATGCCGCCAAGATCAACACGTGGTCCGCGCTGCCGCCGGAGAAGCGCTTCACGTTTGAGACGACGGTGGGTGAAAAGGCGATTTTGAGGGTTGAGGCGGATGATCCGCGCGAGGACGAGTATGAGAGCTTGTTCGTGAACAAGGCAGGCGCCAATGCCGGTAACAACAATAGCAATAAGAGAAAACACAATGGTGACGATTGGAAGCCGCCCAAGGGACCGGCCGCGGATGTCGCTGCTGCTGGTGGTCGTGGTGGCAAAGGCCGCGGTGGCCGTGGTGGACGCGGCGGCGTTGGTGGAGGGGGCGGAGGAGGCAGAGCAGCAGGGAAAGGAGGCAGAAATCGTGGAGGGTATGCACACTATCGCTCGCTCGACGATGTTGGATCCAAGAACGCGCCGGCTGAGGTGAATTATGACGAGTCGCACCCACCTGCGAATGCCCCGACGGGTCCGAGAAGTGAGCAGAATCGACAGGGCGGCGGCAACGTGACGGATTTGCAAAGTTTCTACTGAGAGGGGCTATGATATCCTCGCAGAGAAGACGATGGACAGGGCTGTGGCACTTTGTTAAACTTTTCATGTCGGCGTTTTTTTTTTACGAACTTCTTTTTCCTGCATGTATAAACATCTGCAAGGCATTACCGGGAGGCTGGCTACACGACACATTATCATACAAAAATGTGATTTGGTATGCCATTCACATTGAGATTCGAATGTTTCTATTATATATTCATTTTGCTTTTGTTTTCCCTTTTTTTTTCTTGTGACAATATTTCAAGTCATAATTTTTGTAGCATCAATGCCTAATCATCGTCACTATCCTCATCCTCCTCCTCGGCATTCTCCAACCACTCCACCAGAACCCGACACTTGTCTTTGAGCGCCGCCATGCCGTCACCTTCCACCGCCCGCTCATCCTCCCACCACTCCAAGATACCATCCTCCTCCAACACGTCCAAAGAGTATAGCTGCTGCATCAGCGCTGCCAGCACCGTGCCCGCCTTGCCAGCGTCGATGCCGCCGCCCGTTACTACCTCGCCTAGCGCCGTCTGCATCGCCAGGATAAACTCCATCTGCTCCGTCTCGCCGCCGCCGACACCCACCTCATCCACAAACTTCACCGCACCGCCGCGCGCCGTCAACGCTGCCTCCGCCGCTTTGCTCGGCTCTAGTGGACCACCGTGCTCGCTCGTCAGCAGCTCGGCTGCACGACGCGCAAACGCAGTCGCCACGGCCCGTCGCATCATGTCGTCCGAGGCATTGTTTGCCAGACGCAGACCCATAAATTCAAGCTTGGCCGAGTCAAAGTCGCCAGACTCGGCACGCAGCGCATCGAGCAGGCCATGCACAGCGTCGGCGTGGAAGGAGAGCTGGTCGGCGCTGGACTCGTCGGGTGTGTCACCAAACGCGGGCTCGCTGCCATCGCTCGAGTATACCTCAGAGGCGAGTGTGGATATGGATGAGGTGGACACGTTGAAGCCAGCCATGGAGTAGATGAGCGACTGCTGCAGACGGGCTGGGTCGTCGTCCTCGAGCGTATCGATTTCGGGGTCGCAGAAAGCAGCACCGACACCATTGGCTCCGACAATGGCGGCATCGGAGGCAACAGATTTGCCTGTAGGTGATAGCGTGGAGATGATGGCGTTTTCTGCCAAGACGGCATTGTCTCCGATGTGCACGCCAAATGCGAGAAGCGACCCGGAAGTAACCGTGGCACCCTTTCCGACAGTCGTAGAATCGGCCAAGATAGCCCGGGTGACAGTGGCGTTGTCCTCGATCGTGGCATCGTTCCACACAAACGAGTCTGTGAGCGAGACGCCGCTGCCAATGGTGCAGTTGTCTCCGATGATGCAGTTGGTGATTGTGGTGCCGGCGCCGACACTCGTGTTGGCGCCAATGATGGAGTTGCGCAGGCGGGCGCTCGAGTTGTGGAACGCGCTCTGCTCAATCACGACATTGTTGGGGTGCGCCAGGTAGGAGGACTTGGGTGACAGGTTATTCTCGGGGATGAAGGGAAACGTCCAGCGGCCGAGGACGTCGCGGCTGATGGCGTCGTACATTTGCAGGTTGCTCGCACGGGCCGCATACCCGTCTTGGACAATGTGCGCGTAAATCATCTTGCCGTTGAGCTCCCAGTCCTTCAGGACGCCGTGGAGGAAGTTGCGGCGCGGCAGCTCATAGTCGAAGCTCTCCGACCACAACGCGAGGACCTCGGGCGTGCAGATGTCAATCTGAGCATCAATCAGGTCGGCTCGGATGTCAAAGTCGCTCGAGAGCTCGTCGGGGATGGCCGGGTCGAGCATGGCGTAGTGGTCGCCGCCGAGCGGGCTCATCTCGTCGTAGTGCAGGCAGCGCTGGGTCTTGTTGTCGACGGCGAAGATGGGCGTGATGCCGTTGGTCTTGGTGCGATGGGCATCCTGGCCGCCGCTGCGGAGGACACACGTCATGATGTTGTAGGCGTTCTCTTCACGACGCTTTCGGTGCGCGGAGAGGACGTCATCGAGCATGATGTTGGAGATGAGGTCACCGTGAACAAGGATAAAGTCGCCGTCGATGAGGGAGCGGGTGTCGAGGTCCCGGAGGACATCGCCGGTCGATCGAGCGTCTGCCACGCGGATAAATTGGATGAGGGAAAAGGGTGACGATTTCGAGGCGGTAGACCACCGTGAGCGGCTAATGTGGTCTTCCACTGCGTCTGTATTCGTGCCGCAGTAGAGGTATACTTCGTTGACGCCATTCATGGCAAGAAATTCGAGGGTGTATTCGATCAAAGGAGTGTTGCCAAGGGGGAGGAGACACTACACAGGTTAGCCGGGACCAAATAAACAATTTTACAGTTCATCCAGTTCATACCCTTGGTTTTTCGACAGTAAATGGCTTGAATCTATCTTGAAAAGAGTCTGCGAGGATCTGGAGAATTTGTTGGCTTCATTCAGAGTACCCCGCGGAGCAACTTACCACCGCCTGCAAGACATCCTCGCCTTTGCTTTCGGCGCCCGACTTGGCGGGCTTTTTGCCCTTTGTCGAGGCGGCACTATTCTTTCCCTTGTGCGACATTGTTGCGCGAGAAAGAGAGGCGGGCGGGAAGCAATGCGCGGGAGATGGTGATGAAGCTTTCAAGGGTGGGCTGTGACTCAAAAATGCAGGTGGGCTGGAGTGGGGGATTTCAAGCTGGCATTAACGGAGCTACCCTGGAGGGCTGTACAGACTGTAACGAAGTTACAAGTTATAA